>JAJAGP010002509.1:0-110675 GCA_025084515.1 Ancistrus triradiatus | reverse complement strand
CACGTTCCATCTTCAATGCTCTCACAGATGGAAGAAGGTTTTGGCTTAAAATCTCACGATACATGGCCCCGTTTATTCTTCCCTTAACACGGATCAGTCGTCCTGTCCCCTCTGCAGCAAAACAGCCCCAAAGCATGATGTTTCCACCCCCATGCTTCACAGTAGGTATGGTGTTCTTGCGATGCAACTCAGCATTATTCTTCCTTCAAACATGGCGAGTTGAGTTTTTATCAAAAAGTTCTATTTTGGTTTCATCTGACCACATGATATTCTCCCAATCCTCTTCTGGATCATCCATATGATCTCTGGCAAACTTCAGATGGGCCTGGACATGTACTGGCTTAAGCAGGGGAGCATGCCTGGCACTGCAGGATCCGAGTCCCTCTCGGCGTAGTGTGTTACTGATGGTGGTCTTTGTTACTTTGGTCCCAGCTCTCTGCAGGTCATTCATCATGTCAAGTCAAGTCAAATCTATTTATATAGTACTTTTTACAATGGAGCATTGTCTCAAAGCAACTTTACAAGTTTAGATTATCTCCTAATAACTACGTCCAATCCCAAACTGAGCAAGCCTAGAGCGACAGTGGCAAGGAAAAACTCCCTAAGTGTTATAGAAAGAAACCTTGGGTGGACCAAGACTCAAAAAGGGGCCCAACCTCCTTGGGTGGCGTAGATGATAATTTAGCGATATTACGTAATTGAAAGAAAGCAATTCGAATGATGCTGCTAATGGGCGCATCAAAGAAGAGATCTGAATCAAATGTGACCCCTAAGTTTTTTACAGGCGGACTGGAAAAAAACTTAGGGGTCACTTTTGATTCAGATCTGTCCTTTGATGCGCCCATTAGCAGCATCACTCTAATTGCTTTCTTTCAATTACGTAATATCACTAAACTTTTATTGATGCAGAGAAACTGGTTCATGCGTTTGTAACCTCAAGGTTGGAGTACTGTAACGCCTTACTTACTGGATGCTCTAGTAAATCTATACTATACTATATCAGGTCCCTTCTTGTAGTTATGGGATTTTTTAAGTGTACCTATGATGAAAATTACAGACCTCTCTCATCATTCTAAATAGGAGAACCTGCACAATCAGTGGCTGACTAAATACTTTTTTGCCCCACTGTATGTGTTTTATTTTTATTGTTTCATATGTATTTTACTTGATATGCCTTTTATTTTGTTATTTTTATTTTGTCTGCCATCTAAATTTCTTTCTTTTTTTGTCTTGTATTATTTCACAGCTTTTTTTGTCCTTCCTATTTTCTTTTATTGTTTATTTCTTTCTTTCTTTATTATATATATGTTTTCATTTCAAACTTTTATTCTTTGTTTCTGTTTGCTTGCTTTCATTCTGTTTTACATCACACTATGATTCTGACATCTGTCTTTCCATGTTTTTTTATTCTTTTTGTTTTTCTTTTCCCTATCCATCTCAATTTCTTTATCTTGTATTATTTCACATTTTTCAGTTTTTTTTTTCTGTCTTTCTTTCCTTCTATTGTTCATTTGCTCCCCTTAAAGTATCTCGTCCACATCCATGTTTCATAAGTTTTTTTAAAGTTTTTTAAGTCCTTTTTTTGTTTGTTTGTTTAAAGCTTCCTCAAGAGTCATTTAAGGTTCCTCAAGGTTCCTCAAAGGTTAAATTAAAGGTAAAGGTTCCTCTGGGTTGCTTAAAGGTTCCTCAAAGGTTTCTGAAATGTTCCTCAAAAGTTCCTTAAAAGATTCCTCTGGGGTCACTTAAAAGTTCCTCAGTGTTCCTTAATGGGTCCTCATGGGTTATTTTAAAAGGATGCTCAAAGGTTCCTCAAGGTTGATCAAAGGGTTTGCTGTGGTCCCTTAAAAGTTCCTAAAAGGGTCCTTAAATGTTCCTAAAAGGCTCCTTAAAAGTTCCTCAATTGGCCTTCAAAGGTGCCTGAAATGTTGCTTAAAGGTTCCACAGACCTTCCTCAAATTTTCCTTAAATGTTCATCAATTGCCCTTCAAGGGGTCATCTACTGTCCCTTAACAATTCCAGAATGGTCACTTAAAGATTCCTCAAAGGCTCCTTAAGAGTTCCATAAAGGTTCTTCAAATGATCCGAAAAGGCTTCTTAAATTTTGCTTGCAGGTTCCAAAAACGGTTCCTCAAAGGTTCCTCATAAATTCCTAAATAGTTCCTCAAAGTTTGTTCAAGGGTTCCTTATTGTTTCCTCTAGGGTCCCTTACATGGTTCTAGAGAGTTGCTTAAAGGTTCCTTAAAGGTTCCTTTAAAAATCTTCTAGGGTCACTTAAAAGCTCCTTGAATGTTCTTCAAAGGTTCCAGAATTGCTGCTTAAAGGTTCTTCAACAGATATTTAAAGGTTAAACAAATGTTCCTCAAAGGGTTGTTGAATGTTCCTAAATTGTCCCTGAAAAGGTCATCTAGGGTGTTTTAAAGATTCCTTAATGGCGGTAATAGATTTATCTAGGGTCTTTTGAAGGTTCCTTAATGGTGATAATAGGTTCTGCTAGAATTATATAAAAGTTCCTGAATGCTGATTATAGGTTCCACTAGGCTCCCATAAGGTTCTTGAATGGTGATAATCGGTTCCTCTAGAGTTCCTTAAAAGTTCCTAAATGATGATAATACATTTCTCTAGGTTCCATTAAAGGCTCCTGAATGGTGATGATAGGTTCCTCTAGGGTCCTTTAACAGTTCCTGAATGGTGATTATAGGCTCCTTCAGAGCCTCTTAAAGATTCCTGAATGGTGACTGTAAGCTCCTTTAGGATACGTTAAAGGTTCTGGAATGGTGAAAATTGGTTCCTCTAGGGTCCCTTAAAGGTTCCTAATTGGTGATTATAGGGTTATTTAAAGAATCCTGAATTGTGATTGTAGGTTCATCTAGGGTCCCTTAAAGGTTCCTGATTGGTGATTATAGGTTCATATAGAGTAATTTAAAGGTTCCTGTATGGTGATAATAGATTTCTCTAAGGTTCTTTAAAGGTACCGGAATGGTGATTATAGAATCTTATAGGTTCTTTTAAAGGTTTCTAAATGGTGATTATAGGTTCTTCTAAAGTTATTTAATGGTTCCTGAATGGTGATTATAAGTTCCTCTAGGGTCTCTTAAAGGTTCCTGAATGGTGATAATAGATTTCTCTAAGGTCCTGTAAAGCTTCATGAATGGTAATTATAGGTTCTTCTGGGGCCTTATAAAGGTTCCTGAATGGTGATTATAGGTTCTTCTAAAGTAATTTAAAGGTTCCTGAACGGTGATTATAGGTTCCTCTAGGGTCCTTTACCAGTCCTGATTGGTGATTATAGGTTCCTCTTGGGTTATTTAAAGGTTCGAGAATGGTGACTGTAAGCTTCTTTAGGGTCCCTTAAAGGTACCTGTATGGTGATTATAGATTCCTCTAGGGTCTTGTAAAGGTTCCAGAATGGTGATTATAAATTTCACTAGGGTCCATTAAAGGTTCCTGAAATGTTGGTTAAAGGTTCCTCTAGGTTCCTTTAGAGTTACTTAAAGCTTCCCCAGTGTTTTTAAAAGGTCTTTCAATGGTCCTTAAAAGGGTTCTTTTTTTTTGTGCAATGGTGGCCGGGACAGTCAAGGGTTTTTGTTAGCGTCTGATGACCCTTTTATTTCTGGGGCCACGTTCTAAAAGGTGACGTGACTCCACTGGCTATTTATGGCCCCTCAGCCTTCAAACTAGCTGGAGCCGGATCGTCAGCTCAGACCTTAAGACAGGTGCCGAGGGTCCGGGCCATGACTAACGGGTGCCCAGAAGCCGGGACGGCATTTGAGGATCTTCAGCAGGTGATGGTGGATCAGCGCTAAGCCCTGTCTGATAGATTTACGCTGCTAAGCATGCTAATGTGGAACCCCTTCAAACTCTGCAGACCAAATCCAGACATAAAGAGATTAAAAAAAAGAACAGAAATAAAAAGACCCAGAGCCGGTGTGATGTTCAGACCTGGTAAAGTTTAAGACCTTCGTCAGACCTTCAGTAACCTCGGACCATTAAAAAATGAGCAAGGAATAATAATAATAATGATGATTATGATAATAATAATAATAATAATAATAATAATAATAATAATAAAGTTTTTTATACTTCTTTTTTTATTTTTATTTTACTTTCTATTCCTTCCCTCAACGTTTCATTCTCACATTCATCTTTCTGTATATATTTTTACTCTTTTCTGTTTCCTCCCCATCTGCCTCAAATTCTTTTTTCTTCTTTAACTTGTATTATTTCACACTTTGCACGTTTCTTTCTTTCTTTCTTTCTTTCTTTCTTTCTTACTTTAATTTTTTATTTTGTCATTTCACTCTTTTGTTTCTTTGTCTTTTATTTCTTTCCTGTTTGCATTTATTTTTTCTTTCACCTTTTTGGTTTATTTTTATTTCCCTTTTCTACATCTCTATATTATTTCTTTCGAACTTTGTTTGTTAGTTTTGTTTTCTCTTTCTTTTTCATCATTATGAATCTAAATTTGTCTTTCCTATCTGCCTCATTTTCTTTTTGTTTTCTTCATTATCTTGTATTATTTCACACTTTTCTTCACACATTTCTATTTCACACTTTGTTTATTCTTTCTTCATTATTTATTTTTCATTTCTTTTTTTTGTGTTTTTTTTTTTTTCCTTTTTGACCATCTGTCTCAATCCTTTCTTTGCTGCTTGTTTTATGGCTTTTTTTCATTCTTTTGTATTTCTTTCTTTCATTTTTCTTTCTTTCTTTTTTTTCACACACATGCACATTCATCATCTATTTTTTTCCTCATCTGCCTCAATTTCTTTCTTTTCTTCTTTATCTTTTCATTATCTTTATCTTGTATTAGTTTACACTATATCTTTCTTTCTTTCTTTCTTTCTTTCTTTATTATTTATTTATTTCTCTCCCCTCAACATAACATCCATCTTAAACTGTGTAATTTATTCTTTTTGTTTTATTTTTATCTTGTATTATTTCACACTTTGATGTGTCTTTCTGTCTTTTTTTCTTTTTTTCTATATTCTATTCCACTCTTTCTTTGTTTCTATGTTTCATTGTTTTTATTTCTTTCTTGTTTGCTTGCTTTCATTCTTACTTTGGATATGTATTTTATTCTTTTTGTTGTAGTTTTCTGCTATGTGTTTCGATTCATTTTTTGCTCTTTATCTTGTATTATTTCACAGCTCTTGGCTTCTTTTTTTTCTTTTTGTCCTTTCAACCTATCATTCACACAACAGTCTTTTTGTTTTTCTTTTCCCTATCTGTCTCAATTTCTTTATCTTGTATTATTTAGTTTTTTTTTTTTTTTTTACTTTTTTTTTGTTTAAAGCTTCCTCAAGAGTCATTTATGGTTTCTCAAGGTTCCTCAAAGGTTCTTCAAGGTTCTTTAATATTTCGTCTGGGTTCAATTGAAGGTAAAGGTTCCTCTGGGTTGCTTAAAGGTTCCTAATGGGTTTCTGAAATGTTGCTCAAAAGTTCCTTAAAGATTCCTCTGGGGTCGCTTAAAAGTTCCTCAGTGTTCCTTAATGGGTCCTCATGGGTTCTTTTAAAAGGGTGCTCAAAGGTTCCTCAAGGTTAATCAAAGGGTCTGCTGTGGTCCCTTAAAAGTTCCTAAAAGGCTGCTTAAAGGTTCCTCAATTGACCTTCAACGGTTCCTTTAGAGCCACTTAAAGATTCCACAAAAGTCCGTTAAAAGTTCCCAAAGGGTCACTTAAAGATTCCATGAATGTCCTTAAAAGGTTCCTGAAATATTGCTTAAAGGTTCCACAAACTTTCCTCAAATTTTCCTTAAATGTTCATCAATTGCCCTTCAAGGGGTCGTCTACTGTTCCTTAAAAGTTCCAGAGTGGTCACTTAAAGATTCCTCAAAGGCTGCTTAAGAGTTCCATAAAGGTTCTTCAAATGATCCGAAAAGGCTTCTTAAATTTTGCTTGCAGGTTCCAAAAACGGTTCCTCAAAGGTTCCTCATAAATTCCTAAATAGTTCCTCAAAGTTTGTTCAAGGGTTCCTTATTGTTTCCTCTAGGGTCCCTTAAACGGTCCTAGAGAGTTGCTTAAAGGTTCCTTAAAGGTTCCTTTAAAAATTCTTCTAGGGTCACTTAAAAGCTCCTCGAATGTCCTTCAAAGGTTCCAGAAATGTTTCTTAAAGGTTTTTCACCAGATATTTAAAGGTTACACAAAAGTGTCTCTAAGGGTTGTTGAATGTTTTAAATTGTCCCTGAAAAGGTCATTTAGGGTGTTTTAAAGATTCCTTAATGGTGAATTGATTTCTCTAGGGTCTTTTGAAGGTTCCTAAAAGGTTCTGCTAGAATGATTTAAAGGTTCCTGAATGCTGATTATGGGTTCCACTAGGGTCCCATAAGGTTCCTGAATGGTGATAAACGGTTCCTTAAGGGTTCCTAAATGATGATAATACATTTATTGTCTTCTCTATCTGCTTCAATTTCTTTTTGTTTTCTTCATTATCTTGTATTATTTCACCTTTTTCTTACTTTGTTTATTTTTTCTATCTTCATTATTTATTTTTCATTTTTTTCTTTTGTGGTTTTTTATTTCCTTTTTGACCATCTCTGTCAATCCTTTCTTTTCTGCTTGTTTTTTTTTTTTCATTCTTTTGTATTTCTTTCTTTCATTTTTTTTCTTTCTTTTTTCTTTCTTTATATTTTTATATCACACACATGCACATTCATCATCATGTATCTATTTTTTCCTCATCTGCCTCAATTTCTTTCTTTTCTTCTTTATCTTTCCATTGTTTCTCTCTTTTATTCTATAGCTTGTATTATTTTACACTTTGCTATTTCACCCTTCTTTGTTTCTTTGTTTTTTGTGTCTTTCTTGCTTGCTTGCTTTCATCCCTTCTTTCACCTCAATTCTTTCTTTGGTCCTTTGTTTGTTTTTCTTTTTTTTCTTTCTTTCTTCTTCCCTCACCCCATCAGACACACACACACACACACACACACACACACACACATCTTCCCCCACCTGCCTCAATTTCTTTTTTTTCTTTTTTATCTTGTATTAGTTCACACTTTTCTTTCTTTCTTTCTTTCTTTCTTTCTTTCTTTTTTTCTTTCTCTCCCTTCAACATAACATCCATCTTAAACTGTGTAATTTTTTTTTTTGTTTTATTTTTATCTTGTATTATTTCACACTTTGCTGTGTCTTTCTGTTTTTTTTTCTTTCTTTCTTTTATTCTATATTCTATTCCACTCTTTCTTTGTTTCATTGTTTTTATTTCTTTCTTGTTTGCTTGCTTTCATTCTTACTTTGGATATGTATTTTATTATTTTTGTTGTAGTTTTCTGCTATTTGTCTCAATTCATTTTTCCTTTATCTTGCGTTATTTCACGGCTCTTGGCTTCTTTTTTTGTCTTTATTTCTTTTTGTCCCTTCAACCTATCACTCACACAACGGTCTTTAAATATGCATTTAAATATGCACTTTTTGTTTTCTTTCCCCATCTGCCTTTCTTTATTTCTTTTTTTCTCTCAAAATATCATGCTAACATCCATCTTTGTGTATATAATTTATTCTTTTTGTTTTATTTTTCCTCATTTACTTTCATTTACTTTATTTTATGTCTTGAATTATTTCACTTCTGGCTGCTTCTTTATTTCGGTCTTTTATTCTCTTATTCTTCTATTATTCTAGTATTTCACACTTTGCTAATTCTTTCTTTCTTTCTTTCTTTCCTCCCTTCCTTCCTTCCTTCCTTCCTTCCTTCAAACCCTCCTTCCTTGGTTCCTTCCTTCCTTTCTTCCTTTCTGTTTTTTTCCCACAGTTTATTACTATGACATGTGTCTTTCCATATGTATTTCACTGTTTTTTTGTTTTCCATTTTCCATCATCTGTCTCAATTTCTTTCTTTGCTTCTTTCTCTTGTATTGTTCTCTTTTCTCTTTCTCTCTTTTTTATTCATTATTTAACACTTTTCCATTTCCCTCTTTCTTTCTTTCTTTCTTTCTTTCTTTCTTTTTTCATTATTTGGGTTTTGCACTGTTTCAGTTTTTGTTATTTATTTTTGGTTCATACTTATTTTATCCATCTGTTTCTATCGGTGTCACTTTTTTTTCAAAACAGTTTATACAAAACAGTTTCAAACTCTAACTATTCTTTTTTTTCTTATTTGTATTTTCATTGTTTTCCCTGTTACTGTGCTTCTTGCTTTTTTTTTTACATTTCTTTCTTGTATTTCTTTTATTCAACATTAGTTGCTCACTTCTTTCATTTATCTATTTTTATTGTCCCTTTCACTTTTTCTTCTCTCTGTTCTGCATTTTGTCTGTTTTTCACTCACTTCAATGTTTTTGTTTGTCTGTTGCGTTCTTTTATTCTTTTTTTTCCCATTTGTCCTATTCTTCTGTCCCTTATTTTTTCTTTCCTTCTCACTCTACCTTTACTTTCTCAGTTCCTCTAGTTATTTTTCTATTTTTCCTTTGATTTAACTTTTTTATTGTTATCCTGCTTTTCTTTTTGTTTCTGCATTATTTTTAGTTTTATTATTCATTGTATTGTTTCCCGCTTAGAATTGCAGATACTTTTGATTCTTTTCTACTTCCGTAATATCCATAGGCAGCAGAAATTTTGTGTCTTTTTTCTTCCCAAATGTTTATAATCTGAAGGGTTTCCGTGGTAACCGTGTATTTGAAGGTCATTCCCGGTTCGAGAGCCTCGGGTTTCTTTGATGTGTGATGTCACCTGTCACTCAGGCTGCTCTTAATTAGCAGTGCAGCTGCTCCTCCTCTAATTAGATTGTTGGCGCCCCGTGTGAGGCCGGTGGACTGAACTTGACCTGAGGTCTAAAACATTTCTTCTTTCCTGTTTCTCTCCATTGTCTTTTCTTTTTTGTTGTCAATTTCCCAAATGTTCAACTTGTTCTTCTTCATTCTTTCTTTTTGATAGGCTATACTTTTCTTCCATTCTCTTCTAATTTTCTTCTTTGCTTTCACTTCACTTTATTTCTTTCTATGTTTTCTTTTCATTTTAATTATCTATTCATTGTTGCTTCATCGTCTCTCAGTCCTTATTGTGGGGTTGCATATTTTCAGTCTCTTTCTTTCTTTCTTTCTTGCTTTCTTTCTTTCTTTCTTTCTTTCTTTTATATTTCTTTATCCCCTATTTGTTTTTTTTGCTGTCCCTCTCCATTTTCTGTTTGATATTTATTTTCTTCTCTCATTTTCCCATTGTTCCATCATTCTTTAGTTATTTAGGTTTTCTTTCTTCCTTTCCCTTTTGTATCCAATACTTTCTCTCATTCTCTTTCTTTCATTTTCCCATTGTTCTTTCTTTCTTTATTTCTCTCTAATTTCTATTTTTCTGTTTTTGCTTTTCCTTTATTTCTCTATAGATATTTCTGTCTTTTTAATGACATATTCTTTTTTGCTTCATTCCCTCATACTCTATGCAGTGGATCTGTTTATTGTCAGTCCCTCGCATTCTTTCTTTCTTTCTTTCTTTCTTCATTATTTTCACAATTGTAGTGTTTTTTGTTCTTGTGTTTATTTCTTGCTCTATTCGACTTTATTTCTTTTTTTTTCACTCACTCAATGTTTTGTTTGTCTGTTGCATTCTTTTGTTTTTTCCTCCATTTTTTATGTTCTTTTTATTTTTTGTACCCTCTCTCTATTTTGTTCATTGTTTTTTTTGTTTTCTTCTTGCTTTCTGCTTCTGTCCTTTATTTTTTTCTTTCCTCCTCACTCTGCACATATTCTCTCATTCCACTAGTGCTTTTTTAAAATATTATTTTTGTCATGATTCTTCCTTTCTTGTTGTTTTTACATCATTTTTTAATTTTATATTATTCATTTTTTGGTTTATGTCCCCCTCTTACGATTTTGGGCACTTTTGATCCTTTTCAACCCTCATAATTTCCATAGAAAGTCTTTTTTTTCCCCAAATGTTTATAATCTGAAGGGTTTCCGTGGTAACCGTGTATTTGAAGGTCATTCCCGGTTCGAGAGCCTCGGGTTTCTTTGATGTGTGATGTCACCTGTCACTCAGGCTGCTCTTAATTAGCAGTGCAGCTGCTCCTCCTCTAATTAGGTTGTTGGTGCCCCGTGTGAGGCGGGTGGACTGACCCTGACCTGAGGTCTTACTGCATAAGACGTTCCACCATCACGTTCATCACGCTCCCTGTTCCTGCCTCTACTGTTAGCCTGTGCTGCAGTGTGTGTGTGTGTGTGTGTGTGTGTGTGTGTGTGTGTGTGTGTGTGTGTGTGTGTGCGCGTGTTAATTGTGTAGGCGCTGATGTTATCTGACAGGCACAAAGGAGCCTATTGATTAAAATTAATCATGAGTTTAATGGAAAAAAGTCCTGCAGCCCGCAGGAAACAACACACATTATTACTAACGTGTGTGGTTGTGTGTGTGTGTTGTGTGTGTGCGTGACCCTGTCGATGATATTGTTTTTTACCCCCGATTTGTTTGCTGTTTGAACCACTCTTGATCGGATCAAGCTCTAGTGGGTCACAGTGTTAACATCAAATAACACTCTCTCTCTGACACAACACACACACAAACACACACACACCACACCAATGCTTATCCTCCTTATCTGTGTGTGTTGTGTGTGTGTGTGTGTGTGTGTGTGTTTCTACTTGTACTCATAGTTTATTAAGTGCTACACTCATTAATCGCTCATTAATCAGGAGTTCATTAATCATAAATGACCTCTTTTCTTTTCTCTTCTTGTACTTTTTGGCTTTTTATATTCATTTTTTATTCTGAATCCATAAAGTTTTCAACCCTCTTTTCTCTTTATTTTATTCTCTTTTTTGCTCACATTTTCTTGACTTTTTCCTTTTTTCTCAACATTCCTTCTTTCTTGCTTATTTTTTGTTTTGTTTTATTTCTCTTTTACTCTTTCCTACTTTTTTTGACTTTTCTCTGCATTTTTCTCTTTATTTCCCTTTATCTTCCATCTCTCTAGTTTATTTCATTTCATTAGTACTTTTTCATATTTCATTGATATTTTAACTATTTATTACTTTATACTTACACCTCATTTTTCTTGATTTTTTTCTTTTCTGACAAAAAGAGACTTTTTCTTTATTTTTTTAATTCTTTTTTTCCATTTTCATTTATTTGCATAGTTATTTCCATCCCTGTAACCATATCTACTTTTCTTTACCTTTTAATCTTTTAGTTTTTTGTCTTTTTTCTGTCTCTATATTTTTGTTTTCTGTGTCACTGCCAAATTTTGACCTTTATTTTTAATTTCCTTTGTTTTTTATTTATGGTTTTACATTTATCCTATTTCATTTTCATTGAATTTCCTTTCTCTCTCTTTGTATTTTCTTTTCTTTTCTGCCTTATTCTCTTAATTCACTGCTTTCACTTTCATTTCTATTTTTGTCTTTTATTGCATGCCTTCGGATATTTTCTTCTGATTGCTTTTTTAATTTTCTTTTTTCCCCTTTGTTTAGTCCCATGTCAAACATCCTTTTTATTTTCACACATTAATTTATTTTGTTTTCCTTTCTTCCATCTATATACTTCATACAATTCTTTTTTTTTTGTTTGTTTTGTGTCACAACTTCTTTTTCTGTCTGTAGTTTAGTAGACTTTCTTTATGTTATTTTCTTCTTGTGCTTTTGTCACTTGCTCCTGGTATGTATCATATTTTCTAACCTTTTAAATCATTCTTTTTTCTTTACTTTATTCCTTTTGCTTCTCCTGACAAACTCTCTTCATTTTACCAATACCTTATTTTCATTATTTTTAAATTCTATTATTTTCATTTATTTGTATTGTCATTTCCATCACTGTAAACGTATACATTTTTTTCTTTACATCCTTTTGGGGTTTTTTTTCCTTGTTAATTTTTTATTTTTATATGACTTCCAATTTTCGTCCTTAATTTTTAACATGATTTTCTTTCTTTCTTTTTTGTCTTTTACTATTACATGTCTAACAGGCTTTTTGTTTTTACCTTTCTCTCTGTTTTTCTTCTCCACTTTATCCTTTCATTTGCATAATGATTTCTATTTAAATCCCTTCATTCACTGCTTTCTCTTTCCTATGTGTTTGTCTTTTATTACTTGTCTTTTGATATTTTTGTTCTTATCACTTTCTATTTTTTTTCTTTTCTTCCAGTGTTTTACCTTTTAATTAATCTGTTTTCTTTCCTTCTAATCTGTCTTCTTTTTTAGTTTTTTTAATCTGTGTTTAGTCCTGAGTCACAGTATATTATTCTTTTTATTTTCAGATATTCTTTTATTTTGTTAATATCATGTCTTTTATTCTTTATTTTCTCTTTTTTACCTTAGACTTTTTACATCAGTTCTCCTGCATTCTTTTTCTTCTTACATTCTTGTCATTGCTTTCCTCATTTTTCATTCTCTTCCTTCTTTCTTGCTTCTCCTTTGTTTTTTTATTTAACTTATTGCATTATTATTTGTCCTTATTTTTTGGGATATGTTTTTTTTTAAATGTTTAACTTCCTCTGTGTATATTTATGTTCACACTTTACATCTATAACTCTCTGTCTTATTTTTTTTCCTTTCTATTTTTAATAAATTAATAAATAAATAAACAATGGAGAAAAAAATATATAATCAAATTATTTTATATAGTTTTTTTTCACTATTAACAGTGAATATATTTGCTCTATTTTTTTATATTCATTTTTTAATTATTTCTTTTTATTACCATTATGGCAGTTCTATTTCCATTTTTGCCTCATTGACCCCTTTTTTCTATTTTATTGTATTTATTTTTAGACTTTGTTTTTCAGTTCTCTAACAAAAAAACACTCTGTTTGTAAATATTTACCAATAACATCCATAACTAAAAATTACAAAATTACAACAACAAAAAAACACTAAAACTAAACTCACTAAAACCTAACAAAGTAAAACATGAATAAAAAAAACAAGAAAATGTCATAATAAATAATACGTACGAACGTACGTTCGTATTCTTTTATATTTAATTGTTTGTTCTTTTATATTACTTTTCTGTCAGTTATTTTCCATTTTTGCATAATTTTCTCTTTCTGCCTATTTTATTTCATCTATGCTTTCCTTCTTATCTATGCTTATCCCTTGTTTAACCAAAAATCAAACTTTAATTTTCCTAAATTTTTCCCAAATTCTTCTCATTTCCCCTTTCTTTCTTTCTTTCTTTCTTTCTTTCTTTTCCACTTCATAGTTTTTTGTTCTGTGTTTTTGTGTTTTTGTGTTTTGTTTCTTTTTCTTTTTGTTTTTATTTTTTGTCAGATCAATTAGTGTGAGAATCTCCCACAGCTCTGACTAAAAAAAACCAAAAAAACAAACACAAACATAAAAAACAAAACTGAACATAAAATATATATAAATAACAAAAAAATTGTAATATTACATAATGATGTTATATAATATTATAATAAATATCAGGAAATATTAATATTAAATATCAAATGTTATTACAAAATCAACAATAAAAAGTAAGAGTGAATAAGAATGTATATTTGTGCTATTACTGTTTTATTTATTCATTTGTTTGTAATTTTAATTTATTTCCTTTTTGCTTAATTTATTTATTTATTTACTTATATATTTTGCCTTCTATTGCTTTTAGTTCTCTGTCTCACAATAAAATATCAAACTGTTTTTCCTATTTTTCCTTCTAAATTCTTCACATTTCCCTTTCTTTCTATTTTCTGTACACTTCCTAGTTTTTTTTATTTTTATTTTTGGTCATATTGTTTCAAATGAACAGGTCTAACTCTTTATTTCTAATATATTAAATTATTAATGAATCATGAATAAATAAATTCATAGGTGAGAGAATGTCCCACAGGACTAACTTAAAAAAATTAAATAAATAAATAAATACTCACAACAAAACTGAACATAAAATATGTATAAATAACTAAAAATTAGTAATATTATATAATGATGTTATATAATATTATATTATATATAATAAACAACCAATAATGAAACTAAATATTAAGAAATATTAACTTATTTATTTATTTACCTTTACTTCTAACACGTTAAATTATATGAACTAACAGTAAAGTAAGAAAGTATATTTTCTCAATTCACGGACATTTATTCAGTTGTTTGTTCTTTTTATTACTTTCCTGTCCTTTTTTCTGGTTTTATTTCTTTTTCATCCTTTCTTTTCCTTTTTGTTCACTGTCTAACAATAAAACATATGACTCTGGTTTTTATTTTTTGGTCAAACTTTCTCTAATCAACAGCTCTAACTCTTTTATAGTTTCTAATATATTTATAATTATACAACTAAAAGTTCCAAAAATTACATGAAAAGAACTGAACAAAAACTAAACTCACTAAAAACGAAAGTGAAAGTAAAATAATGTAGAAATAACTCAATCAAATTGACATAATTAAAAATTATGTACCAATTAGGACTAA
The DNA here is from genome assembly GCA_025084515.1 of Ancistrus triradiatus. NCBI lineage: Eukaryota > Metazoa > Chordata > Actinopteri > Siluriformes > Loricariidae > Ancistrus > Ancistrus triradiatus. Next base: position 96,343 of record JAJAGP010002509.1, on the reverse strand, counting down.
GTGGCAAAAAAAAACAATAAAATATAACTACCTAAAACAGATTACATCGTTAAAAAGTCTTCGGTATAATAACAATGCTCAACTCCTTTTAAAACCCTTTCCATATCTTTTAAAACCCTTTATCTCTTTTCTTAGCTCAGAAGCTCTCTCTCTCTCTCTCTCTCTCTCTCTCTCTCTCTCTCTCTCTCTCTCTCTCTCTCTCTCTCTCTCTCTCTCATGCGGAACGCTTCTCTCATTTTTTATTTTTTTTTAAGAACGTTTTTGTTCCCAGAGGTGCAATCGACGTGAATGTCCCCTTAAAGGTACAGTGCTGGTAGTTAAAGTCCAATTATGTTCTTTAATCATGTTCCTGTACAATTATGTTCCTCTAATTAAAGGTAAAGAAGGTTCCTCGAGGGCTCCGTCACCACTCCCACCTTCTACATCCACCAGCTCCCGCCTGTCAAGAGGAAAAAAAAAGTGTCACATCTTAGCAGTAGTTCAAAACCTTCTGTAGAAAGTCGCACAAAAAAAGAATAGAAAAAAGTAGCATAAGCAAGGATAAAAATACATTAAATAAAATAGCAAAAAATGGACAGTGGGGCAAAAATGTAAATTAAAAATGAAAAAGAATAATAAAATAAAATGACAGAAAAATAATAGTTATTTCTACATTTTTTACTTTCAGTTTTCATTTTAGTGAGTTTTTTTTTTTTTTTTTTTGTAATGTTTAGTGATTTTTAATTTGTAATGGATGAATTACAAATAAATAATGAAATATCAAAGAAAAAAGGAGGATAAGAAAGGATAAAAATAAATTGCCAAAAATGTGTGGCAAAAAATAAAAAATAAAACTGATAGGAAAGTCATAAAAAAGAAAGAAATAAAACCAAATAAATATAAAACATTTATACTTACATTTACAGCATTTCGCAGACGCCTATATCCAGAGCGACTTACAATTGGTACAGTCTTACAATCCAAGCAATTGTGGGTAAAGGGCCTTGCTCAAGGACCCAACAGTGGCAGCTTGGCAGAGGTGGGATTTGAACCCTGGAACTTGTGGTCCATAGTCCAGTGCCTTAACTGCTAGGCTACCACAGTCACATCAAACAATAGAGCAAATGTACATTCTTATTTTTTTTCCATTCTTATTATTTATTATGAATTTTCCCCTGAGTTATTAATATGTTTTACGCTCAGTTTTGTTTTTAGTGAGATAAGTTTGTAGTTTTTTGTCTTGTAATTTTTTGTGACTTTTTTATTTGTAATGGGTGTTAATTCTTAATTATAATATAAAGAAATAATAAAATAAAAATATATAAAAGAGAAAAAAAAAAAATAATAAATAAATAAATAAATAAGGAGTATGAGAAAGGATAAAAGTACAATAAATAAAATAACCCAAAGAGGGGCAGTGTGGCAAAACATTATAATAGCAATAATAAAACTGACAAGACAATAATAAAAATAAATAAATAAAATGCAAATAAATATATAACAATAGAGCAAATATACATTTTTATTATTTATTATGAATTTTTCCTTGAGTTATTTATATGTTTTACTCTCAGTTTTGTTTTAGTGAGATTAGCTTGTGTTTTTTATTTCTTGTAATTTTGTAATAAACAGATGTAATAAAAATGACAGGAAAGTAATAAAAAGAAAGAAAAAATCAAAGAAATATAAAACAATAGAGCAAATATACGTTCTTATTTCTTCTTTTACTTATTATGAAATGTTCCTTTTTAATTAATTGATTTATACATTTTTCAGTTTCAGAGTTTTGTTTCTGTGTGTTGTTTTTTCTTGAAATTTTGTGAATCGTTTTTGCGTTTGTGTGGGTGTTAATTATTAATTATTTTTGAAATAAATAATAAATCTGTTGGACATTGTCACACTTATCAAAATATCAAGAACAAAAACCCTTGTGAACCATTTGGAATGACTACATTGTTGTTTTACCTATTTTATGGGTTTTCTAATGTCTTTAAAAAGAGAGAAAAAAAACAATGTCAACAATAACAACAAAAAATCTTAATTTCTACATGCTTGATATATTTAATTCTCTTTTTTTTGGTTGGTGTACATAAAAAATACAGCTTAAGTGAGATTCTTACAGAACTGTAATTATGTCATTTAAAAAAAGAAAAATCAGTTTAAAACATCCACAAAAATGAATTCACACTAAAAATCTAAACCTCAAAACAACACCAAAAAATGTAACAAAATGAAACAAAAATATAACAAACTGTAGAAATACTTTCTCAAAAAAGAAAAAAAACTAAACTTAAGATTAACCATAAAAACAACAAACAAACAGAAAACCCAAATAAAAATGAAAATACTGCCCAAAATGATTTATTCTGGCTTTTTTTATGTTGATGAAAAGAAAAATTCACAAAAATGAATCCACAATAAAATCTAAACCCCAAAATGATACCAAAAATGAAACAAAATATGGAATGAAAATATGGAAATATATATAAACTAGCCATGACTTTTTTTTTCATTCGTGTACTTAAAATAATACAGTTTAAGAAAAAAAAAAAATGGTTGGTGTATTTAGAAATTACTGCCTTTCTCACAGATCTGTGAATATAATTTGCATCCATTTAAAACATTCAAATAAATTAGGACAAAATAAAATCCAAAGTCTAAATTGACCTCCCAAATTGAAACAAAAATATAACAAAAATATGGAAATGCATTCTTAAAAAATCTAAACTAAAGGTCAACCAAAAACAAACCAGATTTTTCATGGCTCTAACGTATCATATATTAATGTTTTTAAAAGATTATTATTATTATTATTATTATTATTATTATTATTATTATTATTATTATTATCTTACAGAACTATGATTGTAAGTAGTATCAAAAGCATTCATAAAATAAAAAATCTCTGAAAACTAAAACAACCCCCAAAAAATTAACAAAAACAAAAAAAACAAAACATGGAAATAGTCAAAAAGTATCCATAATAGTAAAACTGAATCCTCAATAAAATCTAAAGCCTAAAATATCACCAAAAAATAAATAAAATAAAAATATGGGAATGCAGACAAAAAAACAAACTAAAGGTCAACCAAAAGAATACTACACAATATGATGTCTTGCATTGTCATATTGCGTGGTAATACCATCATCATATAGTAACACCACTTTTTTATGATTTTTTTTTTTTGGTTGGTGCAAATAACATCCACAGAAATACATCCACAATAAAATGTAAAAAATAAAAACAAAATGACACCCAAAAAGTAAACAATAATGGAACATAAATATGGAAATAAATTCATAAAATTTCTAAAGGATTTTGATACATAACTTTTCAAATATAAATAAACATTGTTTTTTTTCTGTGTGTGTTTGTGTGTGTGGGGGGGGGGGGTTAGATGGGTAGATGGATTTTTTTGGAAGTGTCCAAAAACAGTGTGTGTGTGTGTGTGTGTGTGTGTGTGTGTGCGTGCTTTATTCTTTTTGTTTCTTCTTTATTCTTTTTGTTATTTCTGGGCAACATATGTAAATAATCTGCTTTGTTTTAGATCCTTTTTCACATATATTCCAAATATACATTTGGCATGTCTAGCAGTCAACGACTTTTCGGTAAGGGGTACCCCACCTAAAAGTAACCTTTGAGTGCCTTTTTATATGGCAGCTGGGAAAGCAGTTTTATGCCTTCGTTGGAGAAAACGGGTGAGAGGAGAACATGCCAAATTTCTCATAGTAATGAGGGTCGGGCACCACCTTGAAGCTCAAGAGATGGCATGACATTATTCTGACAATAACCTGATAGCTTCATACCGTCTTGGCCATGGAGTTTAGGACTGGGGCCAAGCCGCTGCTCGGAGCGTTCTGAATGGGGCATTTTACACCTCGCGTTATTGCTCTATTAAGACTACGGGTCATGCCATAGGACATTAAGCAAAATGACATCATTTAGGCAACACGACTTTCCATCACGGGTGAATTCATTCTGATTTATGGCCCGAGATGATCATTTAATGGAGGTTTTTTAAAAGCCCGACTCGTCTACCGCCATGTTAGCTCGACCGCTGGGTCGTTTTGGATGCCGGGTAATTAGTATAAAACGGCAAATAAAATTACCATCCAATTATCCGGAGGCGATTTCATAGTCACCGAGAAGAAAAATCGCCCGACTGGTCCTGAATGGTAATTCGCAGTCCAGGTCGATTAAAGATTTTTTCGCAGTTCCGTCCACCTGTGGCATCGCCGCTCCCACACCAGAAGTGTGAATCCCCTCATAAATAAAGAACGCGGGGGAATTTGGCCGGCTCTGAATTCCCTCATCCCGAACATCTCTTTCAGTTTCAAGCACCCAAATCTGACGGATTTGTAAGAGGATGCACTGGCCAGGTTCGATTTGTTACCTTGGCAAATAAAAAGCCACTTGTTTGGCTAGCAGGTCCAAAAATCCCTGATTCTGCACTCACCTCACAGGAAAAGAGCCTCCAATCATAACGTTACTTGAACTTTACTTCTTACTTTCCACAACAAGGCAATTTAGGGCTGGTCTACATGAAAGGCTGAGTCTTTGACGAGCAAAGATGGACAGAGAGTCAAGACCAATCTTTCTTTGAGGAACAAGTTTAAAAACAACGTTCCTCAAAGAAAGATTGGAAGGGGTTTGCATAACTATATCTCTACAGTGTGTAATATCATTAAACCAATCAAGGAATCTGGAATATTTTCAGTGTGTAAAGGGCAAAAATGCAAGACTAAACTGAAGGGGCGTGAGCTCCGATCCCTCAGGCGGCACTGCCGCAAGACTCGTCATTCAACAACAGCTGATAGGACCACATCAGATTACTTTATCAAGCAATACAATACAGATTTATGTTCACAAATCGCCTTTAAAATGTTACTAGTCAAAAAAGAACATGGAACCCTGGAAATGAGAGGCCACTGGAGCCATATGACCCCAAGAATGTAGGACTTGAGCATGCAGAGACAGAGGTAGGCGAAGACCTATGGACCATGGTAACTGGGGAATGAGGAGCCTGAAAACATCAGATCATGGAAATATAGGACTACAGCTGGTGAAATTTTGAGGGGGGGCTCACCTGGGATACTTTAATTATCCTGATTTGATGAGTAGACAAGGAGTTGTACACAGATCACAATTCAATAAAGTGGGGGTTTATGCTGCATGTGCTGGTTGTGCTTGTATGTGTTGTGGGGGGTGCCCTGGTTAGGCAGAGGTATGAGAATTTGAGAAGGGAAATGTGAAAAGCACTACCACTGAATGTTTGGTGGAGCAGGAAATACTGGTTTTAGACTTGTTGGCCAACTGTTGAAGACTCCCCTGCTGCCTCTTGCACCAGGTAGGAACATTCTACTCCTAACATGAGGCCGACCCAATTGGAAGCCAACAGAAAATGATGAAAGGTGGTAGTGAATAAGGGGGTCAAATTGGCTCCAGAGCTGGATGTAAACCAGGGAGTCCCATTGCTTTAACTGGAGTTCTGTATGAAGGCATCTGCCCTTGATCCACTGTCCCATCAGGTCCTGCCTAGTCTGAGCTTGAATCTCCTGTTGCCAAGACATTGGAACCAATGCTGTATCTTGAGGTTGGTCTTGCCAGAACTTTCCCAACTTCCCTTGATGTGGACACATTTGGCCACATGGTTGTGGGGTGGCCAGACAAGGGAAAACCGAATGACGTTGGCAAAAACCCTAGACTCTGTTTGACAGGAAGCAATGCCTAAAATGTCATTCCTCTATCCAAAGTCCTTGATGAAACCCTGACACCCCATGGCATGACTATGTTCTGCAGGATGTTTGACAGCGAGTTGGGGAGCCGAAACTGGTTATCTCATTAGCATCTTTGCATCGGAGAAAGGTATTGAGGATTGTGTAAACTCTTTGTTGCGGACCATTTTTGTACTGACTATTACAGGTACATGTGCTACCACTCATTTGAAAGATCTGCTATTGTTAGGTCTGTAGTGAGGGTTCCCAGATTTCTCCAAACCAAGTGGGAGACAGCTTGAAAGATTTCCTCAGCTGAGAAAACACTGGTTGGACACAGGTCAGTGGGACAAAGGAGTACCTTGGGTACCTTTAGCATTTTGTTAGATCCCCACCTCCAGCTTGTCAAGTGGCCAGCCATGGTCTTAACATGGTCTTCCAGGTCCTGGTGTTACTGCAAATCGCTGCTGGGTTTCTGGTTTGCACATGGTTCAGAAGAAGCTTAGTGCCAGAGATGATTTCCCCACTTACAGATCACAATCGTCAAGCTCTTGAGTGCAACAACATTTTTGCACATTGTAAACTTGATGACTATCCTGAAATCTTGGCTAAACCTTTTCAGACCCACTATCATTTGCGTCAAAGCTCTCCGAACATCAGTGGCTTGAAATGCTTCATTTTTAGAAATGGCTTTGTTCCCTGTCGAGATTGGCCTGAGAAGAGATCTACGTTGTTTTTCAGTTCCTAAACAGAAGCTTTTTTTTCCCCCCGTTCCCCAGTCTGGCTCTCTAGCATGATGGAGCGTATCTGTAAAGCCTGAGCAGCTGAGGGAATTTAAACCCTAGCGAGTGCACCTGGGTTCCTCAGTGGGAAGAGGAGAAGATAAAAACGTCTCCTTCATGATTACACTCTCCTCATCCCTCATTCCGGGCACGTCTCCACAGGACCGGCGAGCAAAAAAGCACCAGGAGGAGACTGTGTTCACTGCTAATAGCTGTCTTCATTTGCTTTTGTCTGGCCTGCAGTGTCTACATTAAAGCAAAGCACACACACACAGGTTTGTGTGGGGGAAAAGTTAGTGAACCCCTAGGTGCCTTCCTCTATTAACTGCTCACTGTTTGAAATTTCAATGGACAGTCCTTGTTTGAGGAGGAATTCTGGCATTTCTTGCATGAATGACCCACTACTGGGATCCTCCATTTCTAGACCTAATGTGCGTTGATGAGCAGCAAATCTTCCGAAGTCCTGGTTTTGTAAAGGGTTCACAAACTTTTTCCTTCCTCCAGCCAAGTCAGAAATTGATGTAGACACCCTAGGAAAGACCCTCAAGCATTCAGATAAAAAGAACATGCTACTGTTCCTTAGAACATTTGCTTCCAGAAGCTTGCAGAGATTTAATCATCTTCTGCGTAGTCCATACAGACCCCACTACCTCCGTGCTTTTTAAGCACTGACAGTCCAGGTGTGGACCGATCTTTAGAGGATGGTATCTGCTGCAGGTTCGCTAAGTGTGCCCCGCTGACAGGTGGGCATAGCTCCATCCTGGTTTGTATCCAACTACAGAAATCGACTCCATGATCCCTGAATCAACGGATCAATAAAATGTCAATAAAGCAGAGTGCGCCTTTCAAACCAATCTCCGCGAGCTGAAGGTGGACCATCGTTCAGGTGACGGATGAGACTCATGGGATAATTGATCTCATCCTAATTGTTCCATAGGTGGGGAAAACCAAAATGTATGTATTTGTTTATTTGTCCATTTTCTTTCATTATTTCTCTTATAATAACGAGTTATAGTATTATTTTATTATTCAATTCATTTATTTATGTTTTTTTTTTTGCCAGGAACACTAAGCTATTTATTATTTACTTGTTTGTTTAATATGTAGGAAATATGTATTTGCTTTTATGCTTTTCCATTGACAAGCTGTCATAAAAACATTTTTTCTTTCATTTTTGATTCTTTTCTTTTGAATCAAATTTACAAGTCAATATAGTTTCTTTAAATACTACTTTTCTGTGTGTTTTATTTTGGTAAGACTCAATATTTATTGGTATTTATTATTTGCCATTGTTTTATTGTCACTAAGCTTATGTTGTTTTAAATATTTTTATGTTTAATTCATTTTAATTTTAATATTTTTTACATAGCAAGCATATATAAACATAACACAATCAAACATCAAGCCAGAGTAGTTTTTCTTTAAATACTATTTTTTCCGGGCCTTTAGTTTTTTTTTTTGTTGTTTTTTTCTGTTAGGCTCAAGTCATCACTTATTTGTTTATATTTCTTAACTTTACTTAAATTAAAAAATTAAAGCTATGTTTTTGTTTATTTTGCATTTAAAAAATAGACTGTTTTTATTTTTTTCACATTCAGTGCTGCTAAAGTAGGGCTCTTTTCTTTATATGTTTTTTTTTTTAGAGCTTTACTTATGGTGTTTTTGGGTTTATATTTATCATTTGTTGTTGTTTTATTATTGATGAGTTTATTTTGTCTTATTTTTTATGGTTAATTCATATTGCTTTTAATATTTTTTACATAGCAAGCTAACATAAGAACATTTTTTTTCTTTCATTTTTGATTCCCTACTTTTGATTTAAATTAAGAAGCGAGAGTAATTTTATTTTAAGTACTATATCCCTGTGAATTTTTGCATTTTTCTTCAAGGCTCAAGCCATGCTTAGTTATTTATCTTTTTTTTATCTTAATTTAAATTCATTGCTGTCGCATGTACAGGCTATGCCTTTTAATTTCTTTTTGTTGTTGTTGTTGTTGTTGTTGTTATGTTTTTGTTTTCTATTTGATAATTATTTGATCTTTTACATGTGTTTGACTTTTCGATCCTTCTGTTTTGGATTTTTGGTTAGCAAGTACACCCCCGAACACACACACACACACACACACACACACACACACATTGTTTGTTGGCAGCTAAGTCGGCAGTGTGTTTGTAGCTCTGCCTCCATTTATGTTTCTGCATCATTTTCATTTGAAGCTTTGTTTCGTTTGGAGTCACATCTTTGTTGCTATGATACGAGGCTAAAACGTGTGAGAAGATGGGAGCCGAGTTTTCCTTCTGCTCAAAATAGCATCACACTGAGAAGCTCTGATCTCTGAACATGTCGACACGGAGACCGAGTATTCTTCTGTCTGATCCCTCTGATCTCCTACTGATGCCGAGTCAGACCCGGAGTCGCATCCAGAATCAGAAACACAGTCAGATGCGAGATTCAGATCCGGAGTCAGAACCAGAGTCAGAACCAGAGTCAGAACCAAAATCAGATCTGAGATTCAGATCGGGAGTCAGAACCAGAGTAAGATTAAAGTTATATCCACATCGAAATAAATATTCAGATCCAGAGTCAGTACAAGAGTCAGAACCAAAATCAGATCCAAGATTCAGATCCAGACTCAAAACAAGAGTCAGAACCAAATCAGATTAGAGAGTCAGATGCAGTGTCAGATACAGAATCCAAAGCAGAATCATAACCAAAATCAGATCCAAGATTCAGATCCGGAGTCAGAACCTGAGTCAGAACCAAAATCAGACCTGAGATTCAGATCCAGGGTCAGAACCAGAGTAAGATCAAAGTTATATCCAGGTTAAAATAGGGATTCGCATCCAGAGTCAGAGAATGAGTCAGATCCAGATTCAGATCCAGAGTCAGAACAAGAGTCAGAACCAAAATCAGATCCAAGATTCAGATCCAGACTCAAAACGAGTCAGAACCAAAATCAGATTAGAGATTCAGATCTAGAGTCATGTACAGAATCAAAAGCACAGTCAGATCTGAAAGTCAGATTCAGAGTCAGATCCAGTGTCAGATACAGATTCAAAAGCAGAGTCATAACCAAAATCGGATCCAAGATTCAGATCCAGAGTCAGAATTAGAGTCAGATACAGAATCAGATAAAGTCAAAACTAGAGTCGGATCAAGGTGATATCAAGATTCAGATAGGAATTCACCTGGAGTTAGATACAAAGGCAGATCCAGAATCAAATGCACAGTCCAATCCAAGATTCAGATCCAGAGTCAGAAGCAGAGTCAGAACCAAAATCAGAACAAGAGTCAGAAGCAGAATGAGATTCAGAGTCAGAGTCAGTCTAAACCAAAATCAGAACCAGAGTCAGAATCAGTGTCAGATCCAGAGTCAGAACCAGAGCCAGAACCAGAATCAGAACCAGAGTCAAAATCAGATTCAAAGTCAGATCCAGTCAGAACCAGACTCAGAAGCAGAGTCAGAATCAGAATCAGATTCAAAGTCAGAACCATAGCCAGAGTCTGATTCAGAGTCGGAAAAAGGCAGAACAAAAATAAGATCCAGAATCAGAACCAGAGTCAGATCCAGAATCAGAGTCAGAATCAGAATCAGGTGTAGAGTCTGGTTTATTTTCTGAATCAGATCCTGTATGGATGAATTAATGTGGCGGTTATTTAAGAAGAATGAGTCGACTGTTAAGTAAAGTTTTGCTTTGCCTGCTTTAATGAATTCTGTTGATCTATTTATCCTTCTTAGTAAGCTTGCATAACAATTAGTCAGTCTGATCTCCAACAGGACTGTGTGTGTGTGTGTGTGTGTGTGTGCGTTCACACTTGTGACGGACATTACGCAATCGTACAGTCGCTCTGAGCCTTGTGACTAATGGCAGCTCTTTGGCGACGCTGTGATGCGAGGGCTCGTCCACAGTCCCGCTGCTTTCTCCAATGACACCGACATGATCAGTCTTATCGCACCCTGGGTCACTTAGTACTCCTTTGGATGCTTTTGACTCTTTTTCTACACTCCACTCTTCTTTTTGCCATCTTTCAAACACAGAAGCAGAAGGGCTTCAAAGTCACAGCCTGAGGAACTACTACAAAAGTAATGAAGTCATTCAAAAAGAGATTATTTCTCATATTTCTACTCTAACTGGCAACCTGTTTTCAGTCCAGTCCTGAACTGTACTGTTTTTATGTTTTATTATGTTTTGTTGTATGCTTGCTTGCTTTTATTTATTTTCAAATAACTTTTAATCAATAGTAATAGTTTGTTCTGAATTTCTTTTTACGTTTTTATTACTTTCTATTGTCTCTTAATTTTCGTAGCAAATATTAAATTAACAATAATAGTAATTACAGTTTGCTTTTTATTTGAATTAAAATGTATTGTTAAATTTTTATTTCTTCCGTTATTAAAGTTAAAAAGTTATTTATTTGCCTTGTTTGGGGATTGTTTTGTTATTTATTCAAATTTTTTATTCAATATTAATACACATTATTAATCTTACTTGAAATGAGATTTTTTTCATTAGTTTTACTTTCTTGTTTAAATCACAATAATTTTCCTGAGTAGAAGAACATTTTTATTTAAGATCTTTAATTAAAAAACAGTCCACACTTTTGGTTTTATGCATTTTTTAAATTTTCTTTTTTTTTTGTAATTTTCTTACATGTTGTTGGTGAAAATTTCCATTTTTAATTCTGCTTTTACATTTCAAACTGACTTTTAAAATGATTCTTAGTTTTTACTTTTTAACTGCTGTTAAAGTGGGGCTTTTTATTTCATTTCCAGAACCTTATGGTCTTACTGGTTTTATATTTTGAAAATGTTTATTGTTTTATTTTGGTGAAGTTTATGTTGTCATAAAATCAACAATTTCATTGTTTAATCAACAATTTTCTTCTTTCATTTTTTGATTCCTTTAAAGTAAGTTAACAAGTGAGTTGTTTTGAAATACTGTTTTTATTATTTTGTTTTATGGATGGCTTAAGGCATCACTAATTTATTTATTTATTTATTTATTTATTCATCCTTTACTGTAAATCAAATTAACATGTGAGTATTTTCTTTTTCTTTAAATACTATTTTTACATTTTTTCTGGAATTTCAAGCAATCACTTATTTATTTATTTATTTATTTATTTTATTTATCCTTTACTGCAAATCAAATTATTTATTGATATTATTGCTTATTTCATTTTCAGTCACTTTTCCCATTTTTAGAGCCTTAATTATTATCTTTTTTAAATAATTATTGTTTTTATTTGTGTTATTTTTGCTAAGTTTTTTATTTTATTTTTATTTCCTAGTTTTTTTTTTGCCTAATTAACTTTTTTCTTTCGATTTCTTTTATTTCTTTAATTTAAAGGAGCCAGTTTTTATTTCGTTAAATACTGTTTTTGCTTTTTTTGGAATGCTCAAACCTATTTATTTATTTATTTATTCATGTATTTATTTAGTAGAAAGTCAGTTTTAGAATGTATTATTGTACATATTATTTTTCAACATTTTGTATTTATTTCCATTATTCTCTTTTTTTTCTCTTGTATTTTTTAGATTTTTTGGGGGTTTTTTTGCAGCATTTATTACATTTTTTTCAATTTCTATTTTATTTTTTTAATTAATTTATTTTTGCATAATTTAGTTGGTTAGTGTTGCATTTTAAATGCCACAATTACATTTTTATTTCTTTTTCTTTAAATTTAATATATTTAAATAAGCAAAAAAAGAAACCAGGTTTTTTCAGGATTTATGAATCATATAGTGCATGTTCTTATTTAATTGATTTTCTTTTTTAATATATATTAAAAGCAAGATATATTTCTATTAAAATGCAATATTATTTTACTATTATTTTTCTTTATATTATCCTTCTGTTTTACGGGCAAAAGTTGACATGATTTATTATAGTTTTCTTTCTACTTTTTACTTTTATCTTTCATTGTTCCATCATGCACACGTTCTTTTAGCTTTTTTTTATTTGAACTTTTCTTTATTCTATATTTTACAACCAGTAACACTGCAGTCCAGCAGCATCTGACTAGCTTATTTTGTATACATCTGTTTCTGTGAATCATTTTTGAGGGGGCTGTTGCTAATCTGTCAGGCGTTTCTTTAAAGGCATGCCTGCTAGCGCTTTTCTCAGTAGCGTTGCTAATGCTCTCAGTGACCTGTGCTCAGAGTAATGATGTGAGCGTTGTAGGTGCAGCCTTAGCAGGTTCAGCAATTAGCCTTTATTATGCTACGGCGCGCGGGTTAAACGGCCTGATTAAGTGGCGCATGCTCAGTGTAGGTGCATGCTAAGTGCTCGCGCTAGCCGTCAGCGTCGCCGTGTCTCTGCATCTCCAAACGAGTCAATGTCAGCGGGGTAATTACGCCATTAGCATTAGTAGCTAGCAGCCGGCGCGCTCCCTTAGCAAACAGGATGTCCTTCCTAGTTTGCAAAACAAAAAGATCAGTGATTAGTGATTAGTTTTTGAATATATATATATTTACACGATATTTATTTATTTATTCATAATTACAACAAAAATATATTTCAAATAAATAATACACATTAGTTATACAGTTAACTTATACTATTTTACTCATAAATGATAATATCAAAGAAAGAAATAAATAGATACATGGGTTCAAAGCATTTAATGGGAAAAAAGCAAAATATTAAATAAATAAATAAATACATAAATCGCTACAATGTTTCAAACGATTAAATGGAGAAAAGTATCATTTTTAATTCATGCAATTAATTAAATAATCAATGAATTAATCAACAGATATATACAAGAAACAAAAACAATCCAAAAGCAAAGGAAACAAGGAGAAAACAAACATGCACCGTGTATGCTTTAAAAAATTATATATTTTAAACTATTTTTAGTAGAGACCAAAATACCAAATATATAAAATAATTTAGTTTACTTTATATTTGATAACAAACACAGTTAGATTGTATGCATTTTACTAAATTAAAACAATAAATAAAATACAATACATTGAAAAGATTTTTAAAAAATCTTATTTGCTTATAAACATAGAATTATGCATATAATAAATAATATTAATAAACTATTATTAATAAGTATTTATATAATATGTTATATTACATAATAAGCACATATAGATTTGAAAAAAAGAAAAGAAAAATACAAATCAATTCAAAAGAAAAAAGGAGCAAAAAAAAAATTATTATATTTGTATATATTGATGTTTTATGCAAATTATTTTAATGAGACAAAATACCAGATATAAAAAGGTACAAATAAATAAATAAATGAGTAAAACAAAATATTTTTAAAAATGTACTGATGTGCACACAAACAAAAAAGTCATCCTAAAATAAATATGATTCATAAATTAATATTGTATAATTTATATTTTATAATTAGTAAATTTAGAGATTTGAAAAAAAAAACAAGTTACAAAATCCAACCTATTTTAATGAACAAAAATGCTAAATATAAAGTGAAAATAAATAAATAAATAAATAAATAAATAAACAAAATGTAAAATATAAACAGTGTGTGCTACTCTGCATGTCAACAAAGAATTCAACATAAAAAATACTGTTAATAAACTAATATTAAGAAGCACATGTTTTATATTTTAGAAAATATAAATAAATAAGTAAATCACCATATGCTATATGGAATTAGTAAATAATTTGTATTAGTATTTAATTTAGATGTTATCTTTCATGATAAGTGTAGTTAGATACACACAGCAAAACAAGGAACAAAACAATCCAAAAGCAAAAGATGCAAGGAGAAAACTTCATGACTGAAAGAACAAATTAATAAATAAAACAAACAAATAAATAAATAAACAAATAAATAGTGTTGTACTGTGTCTAAAAAGAAATGCTTTTCATGAGCCCAAAATACAATATACATAAACAAAAATGCATTGATTTGCTTGCAAATAAAATATTCACAATATAATAAATACTATTGATAAACTATTATTAATAAGCATTTATTTAATATTTTATATCTCTATAAAAACTAAAATTTTTACAAAAAAGGGAGAAAAAAGGCATAAAACAATGACAAAATGTACTACTGTTTATACAAATAAATATTTTAAGTATATGTATTTAATACAAAATATAAAAATATTTAAGTAAAATCTAAATTAAATGAAATAAAATCAAATATAAAAAATTTAAAAATAAAAATAAATCATGCAAAGGAAACATATAAAGGAGGGTTTTTCAGACAATTTTAATGAGACCACAATACGAAATAATAATAATAATAATAATAATAATAATAATAATAATAATCGAACATAACCCATTGCTTGTTACAACTGTAAATTAAACTGTAATGTTTATTAAACATCTCCAAAATTTGGGTTTTGCCCAGGTTCTGCTCCATCTGTTTGCTCCATCCAGCTTGGCTTTGGCAGGACTGGGTTTAGCGTTTTCAGTAAGCGTTGCTGCTGATTAATTAACGCTCTTTAATTAGCATCGTGCTGCACTTCGTTGTGGCTTTAATTGTTGTGTTCTTTTGGCAGTGACGCAGTTTTCTGGTGGGTGAAGGCTGGTGGGCTTGAGAGCTTGGCAAGGATGGATCAAGTGTTTTTCGAATGCATCAGTGTTTTTTGATAGCCTTTTATCATTTTCCGAGGGGAGATAGAGAGGGATGGAGCAAGCCATACCAAAATCTAATCAGAATAAATGGCAGGACTTCATCACTTTGGCCTCTCTGGCAGTTTGAAAGTGGCCACTTGCGGCTGTTTTGGGCTTAAATGACTGGGTATCCGTTTGGAACCCCAAGATTCAGTATTAGGTGGAACTTTTTGTAGCTCTTTTCCTGTTTCAGCCTTCTGGCAGAGGCAGCCCCAAAGTGTCAAAGAGTCACCACCATATTTTACCTTATCTGGTACTCTGTCCCCTTTATTGCCAAATCTGCAGAAGTTGTGCATGGTCAAAATCTACATGGCACTGAGATTTGTTTCCAAAAAGTTCAAAAACTTGTCCAAAAAGCTCCTGGGTCATTGAGGTGGCGTGTCATTGTCTAATCTTTGGGCTTCTCTTTACCCCCTCTTAGGTTCCTCCTCAATGTGGGTGGGGGAAAAATGTCTGTCCCAAATCCTTTTGACCCAAAAAGCCAAAGGTTCCAACAAAAGTAAACGGACGGTGCCACGAGCAGGGTGCAGAGAGGCGAGAGCATATTTTTTTTCATTTGGAACGAAGCCCAGAAGGTGTCCAATCGAGTCTTGAACGAGGTTTAATCAGTTCATTCATGCGGATGATTACTTTTCGAAGGCTCACTTCTGCAAGCAAGTCACGTAGCTCCATCAATTACCATTTCCTTAAATATTCTGAAGAGGAGGAAGATGAGTGCATCTTCTTAAGGCAGACTGTCAGGGGCCATGGGCTACTGTCTTGCTTCGGGAACCCTGGTGGAAGTCCACGACAATTTTAATACTCCTGGACAAGCTTGGCTTCTTAAGAGTAATGTCCTTGGAATTGTTGCCAACCTTCAACCATCTTCAGTAAATGACAACCACCAATGCCTGCAGGGAATTTGAGGTAAGGGCAGTCAGTAATCCAGCACCTTAACCACTGCGCTACCATAATCCATGAATTTCCCAACAGGTTAATGACAGGTTGGAGTAGCCAATCCACCTTTTGGAGAGCCACTTAAGGGGTAATGGTAGCTAGCACCCCTATAGAGGTAGGATTTGAACCCTGTACCATATTTTCTGTAATCCAGTACCTTAACCACTTAGCCATGACAGTCCCAGAACTGCCCAATACCTAATGGCAAGTTGAAGTAACCAATCCAGATTTTGAAAAGTCACTTAAGGGGGCCTCTGGTCGTCAGTACCCCTGTGCTATAGACAACATTTTCAACTTGGTAGAGGTGGGATTTGAACCCTGGACCTTCTGGTCAGTAATCCAGTACCTCAACAACTGCCTGACACTTAATAGCAATTTGAAGTAGCCAATCCACCTTTTTTGGTGAGCCACTCCAGGGCCACTCCAGGCAGTCAGTACCCATGTCCCATGGACAACAGTGGAAGCTTTCTAGAGGTGGGTCTTGAACCGTTGACCTTCTGGTCTGTAATCCAGTACCTTAATCACTGAGTCATCACAGTCCCAGAATTGCGTGACACCTAATGGCAGGTTGGAGTAGCCAATCCACCTTTAGGACAGTCACTCCGGGGGGTGGGTTCTGGTAGTGGATCGTTAATGGCTTCCAAATCCACGTTCTCTTTCCACAGACAGGTTTGGCTTGGCAGAGGGTTCAGGAAGTGGTGCGAATGACGCTCTGTCCCTGTCAAATCTGCATCTCTTGGAGGGATGATTGATTTTTTCCTGTCTCCAGAAGGATGATGGAGACTGGCAGCGTCACTAATATGGGAGAAAATGCTTGGGAGGAATCAGTTCCATAATGGCCCGGGTAAATAGCTTGACATGGGCGGGGCTTCCCAGGTTATTTATACTCGGTGCAGGGACTGATGTGAGGTCGGACTCTGTAGGGTAGATTTGATTCTTTTAGGCTTCAGGTGTTACATTTGAGTCTATTAATCCAAATCCTTGGACTTGGACTTTATAGCAACCCTGATTGAAAAGTTATGCTAACCTACCTCCCTGCCAAGCTCGGGCACAAGTAACACGTCATTTGACCAGGGAGACTAAAAATAAGTGTACAATAAAAAAATAAAATCAGAAGCCTCTGTTCTTGAGTCAAATTCCCCTCGGGGAGCTAAATGTGACTCACAAACTCTAAAGGTCCTGTGTTTATGAAAATGAGACGTTACGCATCATCCCCAAGTAACCCCGGCCTTCCCCCACTCCCGACACTAACATGCCTGAGAACAAGCAAGGGCTGAGCTTAGGATTTTAAAGGTTTGTAATTATGTAAAGAAAGAAAAAAGCCAGGATGTTTAAATACGCATAAATGTGCCAACTGGAAACACCTCTATGCGCTCCTGCCAATGCATAATAGCCCAGCAGCTGACTAGCAGGAAAAAAGGCTGCACTGCATCATAAGCAAGTGAACAGGTGGCTGAAAAAAAAAAAAAAAAACGAGCTTTAAAACAGCTACAGGCTAAACATAAAGCACGGCTAGATAAAAGGCTAAAGGCTAACAAGCGCTAGTAGCAATACCAGGCTAACCACAAGCTAATTCCAGATAAAAAGAGGTCTGACCTTTTTTTTAAACTCTGTTTTTACTGAACTTCTTGCTCCAGGATTCATAGACCAAGCTGATTTGAGATCTCAGCCTCAGATTATTGTTTTTTAATTCATATTTCCCCTTCAAAAAAAGTTCACCTGAACATAGGGTAAGATAGAACCTGCAAGAAAATCCTGATTGAACCGCTAAAGAACATGTGTCAGATTTCAGAGACAAAAAAAAAATCCAATATTTTCTTCTTTTTATTATATTATTATATTAATAATTTACTATCTCTTTATTTATTTATGCTTAATAATAATTGTTAGATACTTTTAGATTATATTTGAGTTCCAAACCATGCTATAAAATCAATCAGTTCCAGGCTGTCCTGTACTCCATAAACAGAAACATCAATTTAACAAAGCTTATTATATATATATATATAAAGCAATATTGTTCTTTTTTTCTTACATGAAATGGAAAAGCACAACTACAGCAGATTTTTTTTTTACTTTTTAGCCCCTTTTCTTGATCAAAGATAAAAAAAACATTCACCTGAACATTGAGTAAGATAGAAGCTGCAAGAAAATCCTGATTTAATGTATGAACCACTAAAGAACATCTACCAGATTTAAGAAACAAAAACAGAAGAAAATCCATGTTTTATTATTTTTATTAGAATATCTATTTATGTTTTGAAACTTTGTAATATATTTTAGATGTTATTTACGTTCCAATCCATATCATGCAATCAACCAATTCCAGGCTGCCCCATAATCCATGAGCAGAAATTTTTTTTTGAAAAATTAAATAAACTCTCTATTTAAGAAAGCTTATACATTATAAACATTTTAGGTCTCAGCATGAGATTGTTGTTTTTTTTTTACTTTTCAGCCCCTAGTTTTTTATTTTCAAGGTAAAAAAAAACCCTCACCACATAGGATAAGATAGAAGCTGCAAAGAACATCTTTCAGTTTGAAGAGATAAACAACAACAAAAAAAAGAGAAAAATCCATGATTTTGTAATTTTTTTTAATTACATAATTTTTTAATTATCTTTTTATTTATGTATTTTAATGTCTTGCATATTTTTAGATTTCATAGTTCCAAATCATAACATCAACCAGCTCTAGGCTTCCCCATAGTCCAAAGAAAAAAACCCAGCTATTATGACATATACAAATAAATAAAAGCAGACTCAAAATTATAACTAGTGTATGTATTATTTATTATTTTTCTTTCTTGTAATGGTATGTTGCTTTTGCATGCACCTCATAACCTTTTTTTTTCTACCGCACAAAAATCCTGTTTTCTCTTCAAAAAATGAGCTACTCATTAATTTTGGCCCATAAAGTGTGACACATAAACAAATAAATAAATCTTTAGTAATAAATACAAATAATTAATATTTTAGCGTGATTAATGTTTAATTAATAGTTTAGCAACCCTGCATAGGTTACAGATTTAAATAAATAATAAATAAAATAAAAACAATGTACATTTCTTGACTTTAGCTTTAAAAAAACAAGTTAATTATCCATTAGTTTTACATTTTTTAATATATATTTATTTCACATTTTAGGAAAGATTTAAGAACATAATTTGAACGACATTGGAGATTGCAAGACGGAGAATAAATGAAGAAAAAAATAATAATAATAACTTGTTATGACATCACGATGTGCCGGGGAGTTTGAGAGCTTAGCGCAGTCGGACTTCCGGGGACTTGAGGCTAGATATCTCAAAGCTTCAGCAGTAGCTTTTCCTCCCAGAGATAATCCAGTAGGGGAAGATAAAGATTAGCGAGTGACAGGAAATGGATCAGACTCTAATGGTTTTAGAAGATGATTTAATGCCATCGCTGTGAGCCTGAACCTGGAGCTTCTGCCCAGAAAGAGGGTTAGAAAAAAAAAAAAACATTCAAGGAATGGAAGTGACGAGCTCATCCAAAAAAACTGGTGAGTCAAAATACAGAACGACACAATGCTAGTAAATACTGAGTCTGATCACTGAATGGTTATATCAGTGGCTAACTAGCTCAAAACTGCTGAGTTACACTGGTCATGTATAACTGATAAAATATACAGAGAAAAACTAAACGTCTATAGACTACAGAGAACCAAGGACGAATCATGGAGGAAGCATGGAGAAATCATGGTGGTAACCATCTAAAGTTCATGGAGGAATCACTCAAGAAGCATGAAGGAACATTGCTTGAGTCATGGTGGATATATGGAGCAATCATTAAAGAATCATGGAGGAATAATTGAGGAACCACTAAGGAATCATTAAAAACCATGGTGGAATCATGGAGGAATCATTGAGAAACCATAAAGGAATCAAGATCTTACTATGCAGGAACCAAGGATTGACCAGTAATGAACCTTGCAAGAAGTATAGAGAAACCATTGAGGAATCATGGATGAATCATGGAGGAATCATTAAAGAGCCATGGAGGATCAATAGACGAATCATTGAAAACAAATGGTGGAACCATAGAGGGATCACTGAAGAACCATGGATGAACCGCTTACATTTACATTTACAGCATTTAGCAGATGCCCTTATCCAGAGCGACTTACAGTTGGTACAGTCTTACAATCCAAGCAATTGTGGGTAAAGGGCCTTGCTCAAGGACCCAACAGTGGCAGCTTGGCAGAGGTGGGATTTGAACCCTGGACCTTTTGGTCCATAGTCCAGTACCTTAACCGCTAGGGTACCACAGTCCCACTTTAATGAACCATAATGGAATCATGAAGTAATGACTGAAGCATGAATGAATCATGGAGGAATCATGTGGAACCATTTAGGAATCATGGAGTAATTAGTGAAGAAGCATGGAGGAACCACAGTGAAACCATGAGTAATGGAATCATTGAGGGACCATAGTAGAATCATGGAGAAATAATGGAAGAATCATTGAAAAATTATGGAGGAACAATGGAGGAATGTAGTGGATTCACTGAGGAACCGTGGAAAAATCATGGAGAATCCATAAATAAATAATGGAGGAGCAATGGTGAAACCATAAATAAATAAACCAACAATAAACTCTGCAAGAACTATAGAGAAACCATTGAGGAATCATTGAGGAATTACTGAAGAACCATGAAGGAATTAGAAATGAATCATGGGAGAAACATAGAGGAATCATTAAGGAACCAATGGAGGAATCATTAAAGAACCATGAAGGATGCATGAATGAATCATTGAAGACACATGGTGGAAACATAGAGGAATCACTGAAGAACCATAGATGAACCATCGATAAACCATAGCGAAATCATGGAGGTATCGTGAAGGAATCACTGAAGTATGAATGAGTCATGGAGGAATCATGAAGAAACCATGTGTAAATCATGGAGCAACCATGTGAGAATCATGGAGGAACCCTGTGGAAACCATTGAGGAATCATGGAGGAATCAATAAAGAATCATGGAGGAACCACAGTGGAATCATGGAGGAACAGTGATGGAACCATAAGGAAACCAAGATCTTACCTTGAAGGAACCAAGGGTTGACCAGCAATGAACCTTTCAAGAACTATAGAGAAACCATGGTGGAATCATTTAGAATCCAAAAAGAAACCAGGGAGTTATCATAGAAGAATCAGGGAGGAATCATGGAGGAATTATGACGGAATCATGGAGGAATCATTAAAGAACGATGAAGGAATCATTAAAGAACCATGGAGGAATCATTGATGGACCTTGGTGGAATCATTGAGGAATCATGGAGGAATCATTAAATAACCCTGGAGGAATCATTGAGGAATCGTGGAGGAATCATTAAAGAGCCATGGAGGAATCATTGTGGCATCATGGAGGAATTGTGGAGGAATCGGGGAGAAATCAGTAGAGAACCAAGGAGGAATCATTAAATAATCATGGAGGAATCATTAAAGAACCCTGGAGGGATCATAAAGTAATCGTTGAAGAACCATTGAGGAAACATGGATGAACTTTCTGATAAAACCATCAAGGTAGTCCAAGGTTGCCAGCACCACTCCTAAATCCCTCCTGGGAGGAAGAGTGATGACCTGAGTCTCTGACTTCTAAAGGCACTGGGTTTGAGCTGAGGCCTGAAGCATTAAGACGATGGATGTGGACCAAAAAAAAGTCCATGAAAATCCACACACTGTCAGCATCTTCCTGCACCATCAAGGCAAGAATTTTTCACGCTTTGTCATCTCGAACGTGTGTGTGTGTGTGTGTATGTGTGTGTGTGTGTGTGTGTGTGTGTGTGTGTGTGTGTTCTTGGTAGAAGGCCAAAGCCATTTTCTTTACACTTCATTTTTCAGTGATGCATGAATAGATGGATGCTGAATATATTAGTTGCTAGAGCTTGGCATGCAGGGATAAATATACAAAAAGATACAGATATGGATGGATGGATGATAACAAAGGGTGGATACATAAATATATTCCAAAATATATAAAAAATATTAATGATGGGTGGGTGAACATATTGAGTGTGGGTGGGGAAAATACAGAGACAAATAGCTAAATGGGTGACTTGATTGACGATGAATGGATGGATGGATGAAGGGTAAATATAGATGGATGAACAACAGCTTTGTGAATGCATGTATGATTATAGGTAATAATGAATAGTTGGGTGGATGATGGTGGATAAATAGTTTGGTGAATGGTAGATGGATGGGTGTATGTTGGTATATAAATAGTTGGGTAGATGTGACATGGCTAAGTGGATGTTGGTAAATAAGAAGTCGTGTGAATGGTAGATGGACTGGTGGATGTTGGTGGATAACAAGTTGGGTGAGTGGTAGATGGATGGGCGGGTGTTGGTGGACAAATGGTTGGTTGG
This sequence comes from Ancistrus triradiatus, assembly GCA_025084515.1. Lineage (NCBI taxonomy): Eukaryota > Metazoa > Chordata > Actinopteri > Siluriformes > Loricariidae > Ancistrus > Ancistrus triradiatus. Next base: position 73,923 of record JAJAGP010002509.1, on the reverse strand, counting down.
ATGGTAGATGGATGGGTAGTTGGTGGAAAATTGTTGGATGGATGGATATTGATGTGTACATGATTAGGTGGATGATAGAAGGATGGGTGGATGTTGATGGATAAATGGTTTGATGAATTGCAGTTGGATGGGTAGATGTTGTTGGATAATGGCTGGGTGGATGATAGATGGATAGGTGGGGGTTGGTGAATAAACTGTTGGGTGGGTGGATGCTGGTTAATAACTATTTAGGTGGTTGGTAGATGTTGGTGGATAAACTGTTGGGTGAATGATAGATGGATGGGTGTATGACAGTGGATAAATGGTTGGGTGGATGATATATGGGTGGATAGTGGGTGGTAGATGGATGGATGAATATTGGTGGATAACTGTTTTCCTGGATGGTTAAAAAACTGGGTGGATGTTGGAGAGTAAATGGTTGGATAGATGAATATTTGGTTGGATGGTGGATGGCTGGTGGATGTTGAATAAATGGTTGGGTGATTGCTAGATGGATGAGTGACTGTTGGTGAATAAATTATTGGATGGATGGTAGTTGTTGGTGGATAAGTGGTTGGTTTAATGGATGGTAGTTGGATATGTGGATGTTGGTGGATAAATGGCTGGGTAGATCAAAATGGACCTATTCTGTACTTATTCATCCATCCACCCACAATCCTCTCTCATTATCCATACATCCACCCATTCATCTACCATCCATCTATTCATCTAACAACATATCCACCTTTCTGTACCCATCCATCCATCCACCCACCATCCACTCCCATTACTCCATGCTGTCTATTCATTATATATACCAAACATTAAACTTTTTATTCATACATCCACCCGTTCACCTACCCAACAATGCTTCCACCCTTCTGTACTCATCCATCCATCGTGTCTATTATCAAGCTGTCTATTCATTATCAATACCAAACATTAAACTTATCTTCCATACATCCACCTGTTCACCCACCTAACAATGCAATAACCCTTCTGTACTCATCCATCCATCCATCCATCTTGGATGGAAACAGGCAGAGCTGGAGCAAATGAACATCAGGTAAACATAGTGCCTCTGGGCATTGTTCTTTTCTTCATTGGCTTTTTATTTATTTATTTCTTTTTTTTGGTTTGTTTGTTTTTTGTTTCCCAGCAGTCTGAGCCTTTGGGCCAAATCTGATGCCGGTGTGCTTTCACTCCAAACGTACCAGCAGACATGCAGCTGGAGGCTCTAGATCCCCCCACGGGCCCAGATGCAAATCAATGCCCGGAGATGCTCGACTTTACGGGACTATGCAGAAAAGGCGCGACACGTGTCGACATTTCCCAGGGGCGGAGGAAAAAGCCATTTTTAAAAAAGAGCAATCAATTTTGTGCCTCCACCCAGCAGGGCCAAAAACAATGAAGACGCTCACTCATTGCCTTTCAGCTTAATGAAGCGATCCATCACCGAAAAGTCCCTGATGCTGAAAAAGAGCTCCAGGTGCGAAAGGAGCGAGGTGGGAATGCCAGTGGCGGCCACCGAGGGGCGTCGTGTCGTAACCTAAATGTAACACTGTCAAATGGGTGAGGCTTCCATCCACCAGCGGGAAGAGAGTTCATCTACAGCATCACGCTGCTGATCTACTGAAGAAACTGTCAGCATAGAGGTTGTTGGATGAGTGAATGGATGGATGGAGGACTTTATGGGTGGATGGGTAGATGTGTTAATGCACAGATTAATAGCTATACATGATAGGACATGTATTAATACCTACATGTATGGTTGGATGGATGGATGGATGGATGGATGGATGGATGGAAGGATAGACTGATGGGTGGATGACTAAATTAATAAATGAATAGCCACATGTAAGTTTAGTGAATGGTAATGGATAGTGGATGCATGGGTGGAAGATGGATAAATAGATAAATAGTCTTAGGTGATTTTAATAGATGAATGAATGGATGGATAGATGGATGGATGGATGGATGTGTGAATGAATAGATTAACAGCAACAAAGCTGGATGGATGGATGGTTAGATGTACTAATAAACAGATTTATTGCAACAAAATTGGATTGATGGTTGGATGTGTTAACTTGAGATTAGTAGTTTTAATGGATCGCAAATTTGTTAATACATCATTATATTTATGGATGGATGGAGAGATGTATTCAACAGTGACATAGATGGGACTTCGGACGGGTGGATTACTAGATGTATGGATCTGTTAATACTCGGATTCATAGCTATAATTGATAGCAGGTTTCTTAATAGATTATTCAAATTATGGAAGATGGATGGATGGACGCATTGATCGATGGATGTGTTAATGAATAGATTAATAGCAACAAAGTTGGATGGATGGATGGATGGATGGATGGATGGAATCCTGGATCACTATAGGACTGGTTGAATTTTGTGGCTGATTGAACGTAGATAGATGAATATTTGAAGGTGATTTTATTAGAAGCATGGGTGCTTGGATGGATGATGGATCTGCTTTAGCTGCCAGGGTAACCTCTAAGCACCTAAAGGTCCCACTTATATTAGTTAATGGTAATGAGGGAACTGAGTGCCAGTGACTATGTGAAAAAAATCATTCACAGTTAAGACATCAGAGCTGGAAGGGAAAAAAAAGAAAACAAAAACAAGATAACACCCTCCCCCACCCCCACATCCCCCCCCGAGCCACATCCATCAGCAGAGGGGTGAGAACGTGATTAGTCCTGATACAACTTGGGATTGGAAAGCAATCAACATTTGTTTTGTTCTGTCAGAGTTGCACAAGCCTCGCTGATTGCCATCAGAAGTTAAGATGAAGTGCTTGATTTTTTTCTTATTGATTTATAATTTTTTTTCCCTTTTTTTAAAGAAAAAAATTATGCCACTCACCGACATCACACCGCATTCAAAATAAGACAAATATACAGGCTGCGGATATTCAGGCTTTCCCCTGCAGTGAGGGGAAATCTGTTGAAGGCATTCAAAAAATATGAAAAGGAGGAAAAAAAGACAGAAATGGTTTAAAGGAAAAGAAAGAAAAATGTATAATCGAAGCAGTAAAAACAAGGAGAAGTCAAGGAAATAAAGAGGTAAGTTTGGAAAAAGGAAAAAAGGAAGGTGAAGGATGATAACAAAACACAAAGAGGAAGCAGGAAAAGAAAGAAAATAAAACAGACCAAAAAGATATCAAGGATAAAAAACGAAAGCTGGAAAACGTCAGGGTAAAACATGAAAAGAAAAAAAAGAGAAAAGGGCTAGATGAAAATGAATTAAAGAGTTTTTTTTTAGTAAATACAGAGTTTTAAAGAAGTAGAAGGTACAAATGAAAAAAATAGAGCAATATAACTGAAATAAAATAAAAACAGAAACAGGATATAAGCAAAATAAAAATAAATAATATACTTATGATAAGAAAGAATGAATGTCAGAATACAGCATGAAAAAGAAAGAAGAAAATCAACAAAATACAAATGAAGTAAGAGAAAATGAAAAAAAGAGAAAAAGGCTGGAATTAAACTTATTAAGGAAGAAAAGAATAAAAGGTAAAAAATATGGAAGGAGGTAGAAGATGAAAAAATAACTAGAGAAATATCACAGAAAGAAAGAAAAAAAGCAATTAGAAGTAAGAAAATGGAATAAAGAGGAGAAAACACATGAGAAAAGAAGGTACAAATGAAAAACAGAGCAATATAACAGAACAAAAATGAAAAAGAAAGCAAGAAGGAAATCACCATGTTGAAGTAAGAAAAGGGCATAAAGGGGAAAAACATGAAGGACACAAAAATGAAAAAAAAAACAGTGGTTACTTAGGAAATAAAAAAAAAGAGATATAATTAATTGAAGAAAAAAGGCAGGATTTGAAAAAGAAAAAAGAATAATTTTAAGAATGAAAACATAACCTATGCAGTCTTCTTTGTTTTATTTTTACTAACTGGTAAATAAGGACTATTGCTACTGGTATCACTGTTTTTGGGGGGGATTTTTGTCTGTTCAGTTTAATTGAAACCCATCAGAAGTTAATTTGAGGTAAAGGTGTAAAAAAAAAAAAAAAAAGAACAAGAATGCAAAATCTGAAAGATGATCGAAGATAAACACAGGCAGTCCCGGGCGGATGAAAGATTTATATCTTCTTCTGATGCATATTACATTTTCTTTAATCACAGCCTCTTGCCAAATTCTGCACAGGCAGAAGCAAAAAAGAGCGTTTTTTTTTTCTTTTCGTTCACCTTTGGGATGATTGCGCATCCAAGAAAATTAGGAGGCATCATTTCTGAAAAACTCTTGATTTTAAAAACGTTTATATAAATCTGAAAGATGAGAGAGATCTGTAATTTTCATCATAGGTACACTTCAACTATGTGAGACAACATGAGGGAAAAAAATCAGGAAACCATCAGGATTTTAAAGAATTTAATTGTAAATCATGGTGGAAAATAAGTATTTGGTCACCCACAAACAAGCAAGATTTCTGGCTCTCACAGAACTGTAACTTCTTCTTTAAGAAGCTCTTCTGTCCTCCACTCGTTACCTGTATTAATGGCACCTGTTTGACCTCGTTATCTGTATAAAAGACACCTGTCCACAGACTCAAACAGTCAGACTCCAAACATAACCATGGCCAAGACCAAAGAGCTGTTGAAGGACACCAGGAAGAAAATTGTAGACCTGCAGCAGGCTGGGAAGAGTGAATCTACAATAGGCAAGCAGGTTGGTGTGAATAAATCAACTGTGGGAGCAATTGTAAGAAAATGGAAGCAAATGATAAGAAGAACGGTGAGCAAAAATCCCAGAACTACACGGAGGGACCTGATGAATGACCTGCAGAGAGCGGTACCAAAGTAACAAAGGCTACCTCATAACATACTACTTACTATCCGAGAGGGACTCAGATCTTCAAGTGCCAGGCGTGCCCCTCTTTAACTGGTCCTGTCCAGGCCTGTCTGAAGTTTGCCACAGAGCATATGGATTATCCAGAAGAGGAATTGGGATATATCCTGTGGTCAGATGAAACCAAAATAGTAACTTTTTTGGTAAAAAACTTAACTGGAAGGAAGAAGAATGCTGAGTTGGCAATCCCAGAACACCAAACCTACTGTGAAGCATGGGGGTGAACATATTCTTGGGGCTGTTTTTTCTGCAAGGGGACCGGACGAAACTATTTTTTAAGGGAAGAATGAACGAGGCCAGTATCAGTGAGATTTTAAGCCAAACCCTCCTTCCATCAGTGAGAGTCATGGAGATGGAATGTGGCTGGTTCTTTCTAGCAGACAATGATCCCAGACACACCGCGGGCAACGAAGGAGTGGCTCCGTAAAAAGCATTTCAAGGTCCTGGAGTGGGCCTAGCCCGTCTCGCCGGACCACAGCCGCATAGAAAATTTGTGAGGGGGTTGAAAGTCCCATGTTTGCCCAGCGACAGCCCCCAAAACATCACTGCTCGAGATTGCTCTAAACATTGTGGTGCCTACCTAGTGAAGACTTACAGGAAACGTCCTGACCTTGTCATTGTCAACAAAGGTTATGTCTAAGTTATTGAGTTGAAGTTTTTGTTATTTGACCAATACTTATTTCCACCATAAATTTTCATTAAATTCTTTAGAATCCTACAATGTGATTCCCTGGGTTTTTTTTCCATTTTGTCCTCTCATAGTTGAAGTGTAGCTATGATGAAATTACCGACCTATCTCATTCTTTCTAAGTAAGGAGAACTTGCACAATCAGTGGCTGACTAAATCCTTTTTAAAGAGAAAAGTAAAATGAAGATCTGATATGAATCAAAATGAAGCAAACTATACATAAATATAGACAACCAAAGAAATGTGTGAAATGCCCAGAATGTATAGCAAGTGATAGAAAAAAGAAAAGAAAGAAAGAAGAAAGAAGATGAGTGACAGACGTAGAAAAAGAAGAAAGAGAAATAAACAAAAAACAATATGAGTGGCCAGAGTAAGAAAAAGCACAAAGATAGAAAGAAAGAAGATGAGTGCAGCAGTAAGAAAAAAAAAAAAGATGAAAGAAATAAGAAGATGAAAGACAGACGTCCGAAAACCGACAAAGAAAGGACGAAAGCACACCAAACAAAAAGATTAGTGACCGAAATAAGAAGAAACCGGGCAAAGCACGAGCTACGTGACCACAGAAGAACAAACGACAGACAGCACGCCCCCCCGCTGCGTGCCCGACGTACGCCCGCACGCCCACCGACATCCCGCCCGCACCGCACGCTGCGTGACCGCAGTACGCCCCACCCCTCACCGCATCGCCCGCCCGCCCGCCCTTGCGTGCCCGCCGTCAGCACGTCCGAAAGCCAGACCGCCGCCAGCAGTTGCGTGCCCGCCGTAAGAACTCAGCCCGCCCGCCCGCACGCCCCGCCGGACGGTGAGTGCCCGCCGTCCGCAACCACCGCCCGCCCGCTCGCCCGCCGCCCGCCGCTGCGTGCCCGCCGTCCGCCCCCCCGCTAGCCCGCACCGACCCCCCTGCGTGCCTCCTCCTCCGCCCCACCCAGCCCGCCCGACTCTCCGTGCCCGACGTCCCGCCCACCGCCCGCCCGAAAGAAAAAAGATGAGTGACAGACAGTCAGACAGAAAGAACGAAAGAAGACGAAGATGAGTGACAGACGTAGAACACAAGAAAGAACAATAGAACGAAGACAGAAGCATACGTGACAAGACGTAGAAACAAAAAAAAGCTTAGAAAGACAGACAGACATTTCGTGCCCGAAGTAGAAAGTTTTAAGAACGGCAAGAACATAAAAGAGTTGCGTGACATAAGCTAAGAAAACAAGAACGAAAGCAAGAAAGGCCGCTGCGTGCCCGCTGTCCGCCCACCCGCCCGCCCGCTCGCCCGCCCGCCGCCCTGCGTGCCCGCCGTCCGCCCCCCGCTCGCCCGCCCCCCCCCGCTGCGTGCCCTCCCTCCCGTCCGCCCCCCCCGCCCGCCCGCCGCTCCGTGCCCGCCGTCCGCCCGCCCGCCCGCCCGCCTGCTGCGTGGCCGTCCGGCCGCCCCCCCGCACCGCCGCTCGCCCGCCCGCCCGCCCTTGCCGTGACCGCCTCCGCCCGTCCGCCCGCCCGCCCGGCCCGCCCGCCTTGCGTGCCCGCCGTCACGCCCGTCCGCCCGCCCCGCCCGTCAAAGAAGAAAGAAGAAAGTAATATTTCTTCCACGCCAGTCAGTCAGTCAATTTATTTTATTAGCGCTTTTTACAATGGGCATTGTCTCAAAGCAACTTTACATGTTTAGATTATCTCCTACTAACTACGTCCAATCCTAAATTGAGGCAAAAGCCTAAGGCGACTTGGCAAGGAAAAATCCCTAGTTCTAGGAGAAACCTTGGGAGGACCAAGACTCAAAGGGACCCAACCCCACCCCTTGGGGGCGGCGTAGATGATGAACTAAGAGGCAACTACAGTCATTGAGTCAAAGTTTTGAATAGAAGTGGTAAGTATGCACATCGGCATTAATGGCCGGGGTAGATGTAAATCTAAGAGCGAAACTACAGTCATGGAGTCATGGTCGAATAAAATGATGTGAATTATGCCACAGTGGAGCTCCAGCAAGATACATCATGTGTGGGGCCGGAACTGCCAGAACACAGCTCGGAGAGAAAACAGAAAATGTAATTAGTTATTGATTAAGAGCACAGTGTTTATTAACAATCACTGATGCCATGTCAATCACTGATGCCAAGTGTAGCATGAGACCCCGGCAGCATTTACAGTGATAGAAAGAATTTAGTAGAATTAAAAGAAGAAGCTTGAATTAAATATAATTAAAATGAGGATAAGATAATGAAAGAAGACGTAAAAAGTAAAAATAGTGAAATATGTTGCTATAAGAATGAAAGAAAAAGAAAGAAGGAACATCATTGTAATTCTCTTGATGGAGGACTCATGAACATTAGCATGAGTCTATGTGAGAGAGGCCTTTCATTGCTTGGATGTCACCCTGGGAAACCACCTTTGTCACCTCCCAGACTATTACTGTAGAAGGGTATTTGTTGGCTAGGGGTAACTCTGGTTCTGAAGTTCCTTGCTCTACACACAACCTCTCTGACTGGGGATGGGTGGAGTCTAAACTCTTTAGAGATGGGTTTGTGACCCTTGTTTCTGAGATGAGACTCATTGAATTATCGGCATTTTATTTTTTCTTAGCAGTACCTGTCTCATCGGGAGCGCCACTCGGCGTCTGCCGAACAGACACTCTCTGTTTCTCTCTCTCGCCTTGGCCTTTTCCAGCCTCACTCGCTCTCATCTCTTTCCATCACTTCTAACGATGCCGCGGCCGCCGCCGTCAGCCAGGCTCCTGGACGCCTAACATTCGTTCTCTGCGTTCTCCCCGGTAGGCAGGAGCCGTCCCAGGTTCCGTCAGGCGAACAGAAAAAAAAAGGCGAAAAAGCCTTGACGGGTACTCGTTATTTACTACTACTGCGTCGCCTTCTAATGTGTCATCCTTCCTTTGCCTCGCTGATGCTCTCGCCATTCTTCATCCATCCTCTGCTCAAAATGTCACCCACGAGCCATCTGCTCTCACAGCTCTCTAAGTCATTCATAGTGAGGTGGAGGGAAGAAAAAACACAAACCACAGGCCCACATAGTCAGAGCTCGTGCGCTCAGCACGGGGGTTCTGTCACTGACAATTTGGATGGAGATGTCTTCGCTAAGCGGCACATGGCACCTAGCATTTCAAGTGCGACAACAAAAAAAAAGGTGCACGAGTAATTGCCGAGGGGCTGTTGAGGGGTTGACACATCGGGGTTAAACGAGCCTTAATGGGGTCAGACTTTCATCCGACTCGCGATAATGGACGGTTCTGCCTAAGCTAATAACACTAGGTGGAATCTGCGAGAAGCGCTACCACTTCAGAGTTGGGGGGAATCCTAAAACATTCCTGTGTATCCCCTATACAACTAGGGTCCTAGATTTCTGGAGTACATCATCAGTAGTGTACCACATACCCAGTGTTCTATATGACCATGGTCCTATATACCTAGGGTCCTGTATCACCAGAGGCCTATATAATCAGAGTACTGTATACCCAGGGTCCTATTTCATTAGAGTCCTGTATCACCAGGGTCCCATACATTGGAGTCCTGGATCACCAGGGTCCTATATGGCCAGTTTCCTATATCCCCAGGGTCCCATATGCACAGGGTCCAATATTAAGAGGGTCCCATATACTTAGGGTTCTATATCACTAGGGTCCAATAAACATAGGATTCTACATATCCAGGGTCCTATATGGCCAGGGTCCCATACACCAGAGTCCTGGATCACCAGGGTCCTATATGGCCAGTTTCCTATATCCCCAGGGTCCCATATGCACAGGGTCCAATATCAAGAGGGTCCAATAAACAAAGGATTCTACATATCCAGGGTCCTATATGGCCAGGGTCCCATACACCAGAGTCCTGTATCACCAGGGTCATATATGACCAGCCTCCTATATCCCCAGGGTCCTACTTCCAATAGGGCTCTTTCTTACTAGGGTCTTATATTCCTCGGGTACAATATCAGTATGGTACTGTATACCCAGTATACTATAGGACCATGGTCCTATATGCCTAGGGTGCTATATATCCTGGATTACATATCACCAGTATATCACTAGGGCCTAATATCACCAGTGTTTTATAAACCTAGGGTCCTATATATCTAGGGTCCTACATAATTAGGATCCTATACCAATAGGCTCCTATATCACTAGGGTAATATACACATACGGTCCTATATAACCAGGGTTCTATATACCTAGCATCCTATTTCAACAGGGTCCTGTATACCTTGGATCCTATACAACCAGGGTCTTGTATACCTAGAGTCCTATATCACTAGGGTCATATACACCCACAGTCCTATATAAACAAGGTCCTATATAGATAGGGTCCTATATCACCTGGGGCCTTCATATGTAGTGTCCTATATCACTAAACACCTATATGCCCAGACTCCTATATCCATAAGGGCCTATACCTAAGGTCCTATTTTACTAAGGTCATATATTTCTAGGGTACAACACCAGTAGTGTACTATTTACCCAGTATCCATTATGTCTGTAGGATTCTATATCACTAAGGTCCCATTTCCCCTGGGTCCTATACTCCCCTGGATTACAGTACCCTATACACTCCCCTGTAAGTCCCAGCACTCTTGTGTCCTGATATCCCCAGGGTCCTAGACCCAGTCTGATTCGTGTCTGGACTCGGTGTGTGTGATCTATTGTTTTGTTCCAGGGCGATTATAAAGGCGCTGTGCTGAAACTCAGCTTTGCCTTTCACTTCGTCCTCTGATCTTTTTTATAAGTGTGTGTGTGTGTGTGTGTGTGTGTGTGTGTGTGTGTGTGTGTGTGTGTGTGTGTGTTATCTCAGATACAGGGCTGTATGGAATGCAGAATCACACACTCACCTTCTCCTTGGCGATAAGTCTAGCAGCTTCGCCTCTCCGGTAACACACACACACACACACACACACACACACACACACACACACACAAATAATATAAGCTCTAACACATACACATTTATTCCTACGCAGCATCCTGTACACTTTCGTCCTTCACAGTCTTGCATTATCACACACAATAATAGATAAATGTGAAAAAGATATTCCAAAATATAAAGTGGCACTATGGTGTAAAATGTAGATTAGTATTAGTTAAAAAAAAAAGAAGAAGAACTAAATGTCGACATAGGTAAACACAATTTGAGGACAAAAAGATTTAAAAAAGCAACGATTAAAAAAAAAAAAAAACAACAGTGTCAGAGGGAAACAGAAAAAAATACAATTAAAAATGGAGTATAAAATATGTAAATGCAAATGGGAGAAAAAGAAGATTTAGAAAACAAATAATAAAAGATGAAGAATTAAATCAAATGAGGAAGAAACACAGAAAGTTATAAATATATGAAGGCAATAGAAAAGAAGTAAAAAAAGAAACAAGATGGAAGAAAGAAACAAAACCAAAGAAAAAGTTAAAGAAAAAGTGTTAAATTTAAACCTAGAAAAAGAAGAAAACACAAGTGGGAGAGAAAGAAACAGGATAAAAACAAAAAGTGCCAGAGTGAAACATAAAATCTAATTAAAACAAAAGTCAAAATATGTAAACACGAGTGGGAGAGAAAGAAAAGAGACTAAAGAGAAAAAAATAGGCAACATTTACAAGAAAATAAAGTCCCAGAGCAAACTACACAACAACAACAACAACAATAAAGAGAAAAAAGAAGAGATAAATGTCAAAATATGTAAATTTTACTAGGAGACAAAGAAAAGAGAATTTTCAGAAGTTACAAAAACATTAACAAAAGTAAAAACAGAAAGTGAATCAGAAAAGAAGAAAAGAAGTCAACTAATTGTAAAAAATATGTACACACAAATGGGAGACAAAGAAAAGAGATAAAACAGAGAAAGAAAAAAAAATATTACATGAATATCAACAACAATGCCAAATGGAAACAGATGAAAAGAAACAAAAGAAAAAAAAATCTAGATGACAAAAATGTAAACACAAATGGGAGAGAAAGAATGTAACCAACGTTTACAAAAAAAGAAAAGAAAAGAGACAAATTGACAAATAAAAGATATAAACAAGAGAAAGAAAATAAGCGATATTTACAAAAATATTAATATATGTTCCAAAGGGAAACAAGGAAAAACGCAAAGAAAACTGTGAAGAAATAAATGAGAGAATATGTAAACACAAATAGGAGACAAAGAAAATAGGTAAAAAAAAAAAACAAGAAAAACAGATGAAGAAAATGACAAAATATGTCAAATTGGAGAGAAAGAAAAGAGATAAACAGACAAAGTAAACATTAAGATGAAATACTTAAATAAAAAGGCAGACATACAAAGTGTCATTCCTTCTAAGAGTGTAAAGGCTTAAGTTGTTTTTCATTAAAGTAAAAGCTTGGAATTAAAAAAAATCTTGTAAACTTTTTAGAAATAATCTCTAAAATAACAATAGAAAGTGAAAGAAAAGAAAAAAGAGAAGTGAAGTAACAAATAAAAATGCTTAGAAAATAAATGGACAAAATCAAAAGAGTAAATGGAAGAAGAAAAACTGAAAAAGTACTCAAAAAGGCAAATAAGAAATGCAATAGAAAAAAGAAAGGAAATAAGAAAATAGTTGCAGTAAAAGGGGAAAAAATTGGAAACAAATTTCAAAAAGATGTTGAATGTTTCTGGATGTTTAGCTGGAAGTTCTTGGAAGTTCAGTTTCTGGAGGCTTAATTTATTGGAGATATAGATTTGTTTAATTTCATTCCTTGGATGTTTATGTTTTGGAGGTGGCAGTTCCTGGATGTTTAATTATTAGGCTAACGTTACTGGAGGTTAGATATTTATGTTAGTTAAGGTCCTGCATGTTGTTTTTTTAGTTTCTTTTCAGACTGATGGTTATTTCAGTAGATGGCTCCTTAATTAGCTTTTCCGTTTCTCCCCTAACTTCCCGCGCACCTGTTCCTCCTCGACGTCCAGCTGTTGGGGTTTTGTTTGCTGGCTCGGCTGATCGCAGGCTCATTACCACGGCCGGCTCTGTTGTTCTCACAAGCCTCTGGACTTTCACATCTAATCTGATCCAAAAGGTTCCGACCCTGAGGGAGATCCACTCCCGAGAACTCGAACCTTCAACCTGCAGATGTTCACGGGGTGTACATCTTACTAGACTCAGCTCTGCAGCATCCTGGAAGCAAGCACCATAGTAATTAAGTTCTGCCTGGGTGTGCTTCTTGTTTTTAGCTTTCTTATATAGAAATATTATATCTAAATATTTTAACTAGCTTAAACATTTACACAAAACAAAAAATACATATTTTTTAGTGCAGTTGAATTTCTCCTTTTTCATTGTTATATTAAAATCTGAAATCCATTGATTGTATGTTGGTATTTATGTTGTTATGTCATTTTTCTTGTTATTACTATTATTATTATTATTATTATTACTTTTACTTTCAGTCTCCAAAATATTTTTTTTTCCAGAAAATCGACTCAATTTGGCTAACGCCAGTGCTAATGATCTATTTTGGTTAGCAGAATTATTGTTACAGAACTCATCAGTACCATCTGTTTTTTTTATTTTTTTAAGCGCTTTTGCTTCACTTGAAGAGTTCACGTTTTTAAAAGGAAATAAATAAAGAAAATAAAGTAATGGTATGGTACAAAAAGAGAAAAGGCTGGGTAGAATGGAAATACAAAGAGATAAAAAGAACAAAGGAGAAAAGAAGCAAAAAAGTTGAAATATGTGAAATATGTCATTGAATTGAACATTATATGTATAAAGAAAGAAAAAAGAAAGAAAGAAAAAAGTAATAATGAAAAAAAAAAGATTAAATATGTCGGGTATTTCATTGGAAAAGAATCACGGTGAGTGTAAAGAAAGAAAGAAGAATAAATAAAGAAATAATGGATAGTATAAAAAAGAGGAAAGGCTGAGTAGAATGGAAATACAGTTAGACAAAAAAGAAAGAAGCAGAACAGAAGCCAAAAATTTTAAATAAGTCAAACATTTCATTGAAAAAGAACCATTTTATGTGTAAGGGGGAAAAAAATATACATAAAAAAATGATTATTTAAAATAGAAAGGTCTGTGTAGGATGAAAATACATTTGGTACAAAAATGAAAAAAGAAGTAAAGAAGTCAAAAAAGTAGAAATATATCAAATTTATTTTTAAAAAAGAGCCATTTTGTGCATCAAGAAAGAAAGAAAGAAGAAAAGAAAGTAATAATGTCTAGCATGAAAAGAAAAAAGGCTGGGTAGAATGGAAATACAATGAGACAAAAAGAAAGAAGAAGAAAAGAAGTCAAAAGATTGAAATATGTCAATAATATCATTGAAAAGGAATCTAAAAAGAAAAAAGGATGGGTAGAATAAGATAAAAAAGAATAAGATAAAAAAAAAACCTAAAAAGACAAGAATTTTTTTTTTTAATATTCCAAACATGTCATTGAAAAGAACCAAAAGAATAAGAAAAGGCTGGAAATACAATGAGATAAAAAGAAAGAAGAGCAAAAAGGTAGACAAAAAGAAAACAAAACAATATACTGGCTAGAAATAAAGAATGAAGGAAATAGACATAGATCTTAAATCCAAAACTATAAAGAAAGAAAGAAAGAAAGAAAGAAAGACAAATGTAGAAAATAAGCAAAAAGTTTTTAGATGATTAACACTTCTGTTTATAAAGAAAACCAGACGTTTTTTGTTTGAGAGCATTAACATGCGAGAGTTTTTTTTTCTTTTTAATTACTAATTAATGGAGTTCTCCCCCTTTTCATTAATGAGGGCTTCCTGTGGTGAAAGAATGAGTGTCGCTCTGATGGATCGCCCGACATCGCTAATAAACAATAATTCAATTAAATATTCTTTTAAAATGTTTTTTTTTTTTATCTCACACAGAGTCGCTTAACATAATTAGCAGCTAGCAAAACATGAGCGGTCCGTGTGGAATTAACAAAAAGGTCGTCCTCCTGTGTGCGTGCTAATGCATCACATCAGCTTTTCTATGTTGCTCACTAAAGAATACGCCGCATTCACCGAAGCAGAAAATCTCTTTTTGGAACTCAATCACATGCATAGCATTTCTTTTTTTGCCCCTTTTCTTGCTTATTTTATTCATATTTCTATTCTTTTTATTTTTTTATTATACTCTTAATTGTTTTATACTTTCAGGTTTTATCTCTCTTCAGCTAATACATTCATGTCTTTTTGGACTTGACTGACTATGTGTTTTTTAAAATAATTATTACACTTTGTTCTTTTATATTCATATTATTATTATTTGTTTGTTTTTTTCACCTTTCGTTTACTTTTTTTATCTTCCACCTTCCAGAAAATTAAGTTTTAATTTCTTTTCTTTTAGTATTTTCATTAGTTTTTAAAACCAAGGTTTCTTATTCTTTTTATCTCTGTTTTTCTTTTACTAATTAACTCATTAATCAACAAATTAATTAATTCATATTTATCTTTATTTTATCTATTAAACACTTTATCTTTAAGACTCGAATGATAAAGATAAAGATAAACTCTTTTTTTTCTTACAATTTTCTTACAGGTTTCCAAAAAAGTTATTTCTCTTTCATGTTCTTTTACCATTTTCATTCATCTGTTCATTTTCATTTTTTTTGTTAAACCAAGTGTGTTTTTTCTTATATCAGTTCAACCTTACTTTTATTTTTATTTTTTTTCAATTTTTCTATCTCTTTAATTGTTATTTTACTGCTGTTGATTATTTATTTATTTGATTGATTGTTTAAATCTATTTCTATTATTTATATTATTATTACATTTCTATTATTTTTTTGTATTTATATGATTTTTTTGTTCTTTTTATATCCATATCCATTTTTGTTTGTTTATTTTAAGCTTTTTCTCGTCATCATGCCCATTCTCCTTTCAATTATCTTCTTTTCTTTTTTTCTTAAAGTTTACGTTTTTTATGTTCCACCTTACAGTAAATTATTTTGACTTTTTTAAACTAGTTTTGTTTTCCTAACAAAACTTTTTGTTAGGCCAACACCATTTATTTGTTTTTTAAACTAGTTTTTAAACTAATTTAACCTTTATGATTTTTGAGTTTTATAGTCATATATATTATTTTTTTTCCATTGTTTCTCTTTAATTCTTCTTTTGCAACTTCTTTTTGCAACTTTATTTTGTTATTTAGTTTATTCATCTGTTTTTTTAGCCTTTTTTTGGCTGTTTTAATACTAATTATGTTTGTTTATTTAATCCTTTTCTCATGCCCATTCACCTTTTGAGTACTTTCTTTTCTTTTTACTCTTAAAGTTCTAATTTATTCTATTTATGTTCCAATTTCCAGCTATTATAACACAAGTTTGTTAAAAAATATTTTAGAATTGGAGTTTTGTTCATAATTTATTGAATTCTGTAAAAATATTTTCCATTCTCTCTATATCAATTCAACCTTCATTGTATTGTCATTCTCTCTTTTTCTTTTATTGTATCCATTTTTTATTTTTAATTCTTCCTTGAGTACTTAAGGTTATTTATTTTAATTGATTTTTTTTCCTCAGTTACTTTTCATTTACCTCCTTTTGTTATTTTTCTAAAAGTTCACATTTTTCTCTTTTATCATTTCTCTTTATGTTTTGCTACTTCTGGTTCTTTGTTATTTATTTATTTATTTATTTATTTATTTATTTATTTATTTATGCATTCATTCATTCATTCATTCAAAATGTTTAACAATTTAAATCCCTGACCTAGACGTTTTTGGTTCATTTTATATTCATATCCTTTTTTGTTTTTGATGCTAATTTACTAATAAGCTTTTTTTTCTACTCACTTTTCATTCACCTTCTTTTCTTTAATTTGTAAAATTTGTTTATTTTATTTTTTTAGTGTTTCATATTCCTGTGAGTTATTTTCACTTTTCTTTATTTTACTATTTTTATTCTTCTATGGAAATTTGTATCTTTCTTGCACAATTTAATTTGTTAAACCAATGAGGTTTTTTTTAGTTAGTTAGTTAGTTAGTTAATGTATTGAATACTTTCAAACCCTGGTTTAGATGTTTTTGTTTCCTTTTATATTTGCATTCATGTCCTTTTTTTTTAACTCACATTGCATTTGTTTTTTAATGTTTCACCTTCAAGCGAGATATTTTCACTTTATTTTCACTATTTTTATTCTTCTAGCAAACTCTGGTGAAAACTCCAAAGCCCTGGTCTAGACGTTTTTGGTTCCTTTTATATTCATATCCTGTTTTATTTATTTTAAGCTTTTATTTCTACTCACATTTCAATAACTCTTTTTTCTTTATTTCTTAAAGTTTACTTTGTTTGTAATGTTTCACCTTCCAGAGAGTTATCTTCACATTTTGTTAACTTCTTTTTATCTTATATCAAACCTTTTATCATTCTAACACATGAAAAAAACAAGTGTTTTTTTATAAGTTTAAACTGTTCTCTTTTATCATTCTTCTTTATTTTTTACAACTTCCAGTTGTTTCTTATTTATTTATTTATTTATTTATTGTATTTAATCAATTATTATTTATTATTTAAAAAATACTAAAAACATATTATTTAATTATTATTTAAAAAGTGTACTTTCTTCTATTGTTTTAATGTTTCACCTTTCAGTGAATTATTTTCACTTCTTTTCTTTTACTATTTTTATGCTCCTATCAAACCTTTTATTCATTCTAACACATTTTTAAAATTGAAACCAAGTGTTGCTTTTTTTCAGATAATTCTTTCTCTCTATACCATTTTAGTGGCATTCTTTCTTGTTCTCTTATTCTATCCATTGCATGTCATTAATCATTTACACTTTATTTATTAATTTTTTTATTTTTGGTTTGTTTTTATATTTTGATCCTTGTTTTACTATTTGTTGCTATTTAGGCATTTATTTGTTGCTTTTGCTTTATGTTTAAGACTCTGGCCTTGACTTTTTCCTTGGTTCAATTTATTTGTTTATTTATTTGTTTGTTGTATTTTTCTATTCACCTTTCTTTCTTTTTTCTTACAGTTTTACTTTTTCTCTGTAGGTTTAATATTTCTATTATTCTATCAATCCTTTGATTATTCCACCTCTTAGCAGTTTTTCCTGTTCTTTGAAGCTTTTCTTCCTCTTTAATTTACCTTTGACAACTCTTTTGTTTTCTCTTCTAGCCAATGATTATCCTTTTGATTTTAATGTTTAAGGTTATTTATTTATTAAATGTATTTATTAATTTTTTTTTACTTATTTACTTTCCATCTTCAATTAAATTTTTCTTTTTTCGTTTACTGCTTATGGGTAATTAATTAAAACATTTTTTTCCTCTGTTCTTATTCACCCATCACTTCTGTGTTTTCTTATTATTTCTAGTCATTTTCTTACTTTTTGTCTATTCTTTTATTCTTTATTTTTCTCTATTTAATTATTTAATTTTTTTGTTGTTGTTGTTGGTTGAAGTCTTCGGTCTGCAGAAACGTTTGCATTTTTATTAGCTTTCTTTCTTTCCTTTCAAACCTGCTGGCAGAGTGACTAGTAGTCGCTGCCTTAACCTAAACACCATCTCTTTCCATGCTGATTAAAATAAGAGAAAAAAAATAAATAAACGTGTTGTAAAAAGTCTTTTTTAGCGTTTTCCCTGAAGTTGCACTCTAGCGTCAAAATACACAAAAAAATCCTTCCGTTGACAAAGTGCAGAAATAGACTTGCATTACTGAAGAGGTAAATTGAAAACATGTTTTTCTTTTTTTTTCTTTTTGGCTAAGTGGATAGAGGAGCCGGAGCAGCTCGGCTTATCATCAGCAGCCACGCTTTATTGCTGCTCGTTCCTCAAAGCAAATTAAAAAGCACCTAGAGCCCTTTGATATTCCCATGCTTATATTAAATAAAGAAAGTAAAGTGAAAGCTTTCCAAAAAAATCACACACACACACACACACACACACACACACACACACACACACACACACACACACACACACACACACACACTCGTACCTGTACATGCACCTAATGGACTGCAGACTGTTTTTTAATTTACTCTAGAGAAACAAACATCCAATTGACCATCTGGAAAGACATTTTTTTTAATGTCTTATGTCTTAACATTAACAAATAAGAAAAACCCACCACTTAACCCTTTTATGCAGATCCAAGTTTAAGCTCAACTTCAAACGATTTGCACTATTACATTATATCTCTTTTTGTAATTAAAAATAAATTCAACTGTAAATAAACCAAAAAAAAAAAACAGAAAACATAAAGCATGTTTGAGAAGAAATACAACATAGCGCTGGTGAAGCTAAAAACAAACTTATTTAAAAAAAAAACAAGCTTACATCTCAAATGAAAACATGTATTTCTTAAGAGTACTATAATCAAAGCCAGAGCACAATCAAATACTAATTTGTAAGGCGGAACAAAAAGGCTGAAGTAACATAAAACCTTCAGAACATTTAATTAAAGAAGAAGCCTTACGCAATAAAGAGAACAAAGATGTCAGGCTGTCCTTGAGCTAGAAAAAAAAAAGAAATGGAACTTTTGTGTCTCTGGTGGTCAGAGACACAGTTAGAATGTATTTCTGTCGGCGGCCCTGCTTTGGTGGGGAGTGACTTGTTCTATCGGGTGCATGGTGTCAAAAGAAAAGAAATATTTTTGGATATATTTTTTGTGTTTCTCAGTACCACTATCTGTTACTCAGTATGATATTGCTGCTTATTGCTTACTGACTGGATGCTCTGCTCTCAGACGCCGCCTTCTCCTTTTCTTGCCAGCGATACATCTTCGTGACTTTGTCGTCGGGGTCGCTGCGATGCCGGGAGAACTGGGGACCAATCGGACGTCTCCCTGATGTGCCGGCATGATGGATAACAATCAGCCTGTGCTTCTGAGCAGCGAGGGGGTCATTGGTTTGGCCAAATTGCCACCTCGTTTTTGCTGAAATACAGCCCCAGACCTGCAGGGAACCTGTGGGGAACCTCCGTCGTGTTTCCTCGTTGAAAAGCCTTCTGTTCCCAAATTTTGCCTCATTGGCCCGGAGCACACCTGTTGCCATTTTACTGCACCCCATTCCTTAAATGTTTGGCCATATTTGAGACAATTCGATTCGTTTCTCCTTTTGTTTCTGCCAGGCAAATTTCAGCTTGAGAGACCTCGCACATGCAGGATAACCGCCTCGTAACCTGTGCTTTGTTTTACTAGTGCAAGATTTTAAACTTCTCCAGTCTACCTTTTTAGGATGGCTGTCCCTGGGTCATCTATGTTACACCTGCGCAGGTGTTTATTTTACAGCTGATCAGCTTAGAACTCAAGGTAAACATTTGTGTTTGGTAGCGTCTGATCATTTAACAACAAAGACACATTACACTGTAGGATTCATTTATTTAGCAAAAGAAATGTGTCATTTCCTATAGACAACTGCAAATTCTGTAAAAAAAAAACTCTCCTGTGCTTAAAAACTTGCTCAGTAGCGTGTGTCTATATATTTTATTTATTTTTTGCTGCCACATTCTGATCAAAAACCATAGCCGGAAGCATAAACACAGAAAAGCACCAGATGTACAGACTGTAAAGGACCTATTGATTTTTGTTGAGGATTATTTCAGGGAAAATGGTAATTAAATCCTTGTGCTGTTAAAAAAAGAAAGAAAAAAAAAACGTTGAAAAAGCCAAAAAATAAAGCATAAAACAAACGTGTACATGCATGGTTGCTAAATATAGAGCATCATTTTTAAAGCCGTGTTTTGCTGTAAGCTATAAGGCTAATGCTGCTCTGCTAGTTACTCAAATTGCTTTATGTATATATCAAATTGGTATACACATATATGTATATATATATATATATATATATATATATATATATATATATATATATATATATATATATATATATATATATATGTGCAGTCAAAATAAGATGAGTAAAAAAAAAGAATATGCAAAATAAATGAAGGAGGACAACAAACTAAAACAGAAACTAAAAAATCAAAATAAGCCCTGAAGGGCATAAGAGACAAAATGCAAAAATTGCAAAAACAACACAGAAAAATAGAATTAAAAAATTATGAAATGTAAAATGTGCTCTAAACAAACAATTAAATATTTAAACAAATAAATCGAGGTAATAATTAAGATTAATTAAATTAAATAAAAAAGAAAAGTGAAAAAATATATGTCGACTTGTTTCTGAAAGAAGTAAAAAAAAATAAAAAAGAAAGAAAGAGAAAATAAATACATAAAATTCAATGACTAAATTAAATTAAATTAAAAATAATTAAAGATAAATTTATTTGAATAAAAATGGGATATAAAAGTATAAGAGTTCTGCATAAAAAAGAAAACACAAATTAGAGAAGTAAAACAAATAATATGCAAAAAAAAGGAGAAACAACAACCTAAAAAAATCTAAATAGGGCCTAAAGGGCATATAAATGAAAATGCAACAATAGCAAAAACAATAAAAACATTTTAAAATTATAAAATGTGAAAAGTCAAATGAATAAATAAATAAATAAATCTAGGTAATAATTAATATGAACTACAATAAATGAAAAGGAAGAGTGAAAAAAAGATATCTGGACCTGTTTCTGAAAGAATAAAAAAAGAATATAGAAAGAAAGAGAAATTAAATAAAGAAAATACAATGACTGAAATAAATTATACAAAAAAAAGACCAGCAAAGAAAAAAGAACAAAGAAAAGTACAATAAATAAATAAATTAATTAATTAATCTAGGTAATAATTCAGATAAATTACATTAAATAAAAATAGGATAAAAGTACAATAGTTTTGCAAAAAATAAGAGAAGTAAATTCAGTCAAAATAAGAGAAGTAAAACAAAAAAAATGCATAAAAAGGATAAACAACAAACAAAAAAATGATGAAATATGAAAAGTGCTATAAATCAATACATAAATAAATACAACTAGGTAATAATTAAAATAAGATCAATTTAATTAAAAATGAGAATGCAAAAGTAATAAAGGAGAAAAACAAACTAAACAAATTCTAAATAAGGCCTAAAGGCCATATGAAAGACACTGCTAAAATTGCAAAAATAGAAAGGAGATTAAAAAAAATAATGAATTGTGAAATGTGCTATGAATAAATAATAATAATAATAATAATAACAATAATAATAATAATAATAATAATAAAGGTAAAATAAATAAAAAAACAAAGAGAATGTAGAGATGTGGACCAGGTTCTGCAAAAAAGAGAACCGTATTGAAAGACAATGTTTACATTTGAAAAGGATTTAAAAAGGGGAAATTTGTTGACAAAAGGCATATGAAAGAAAATGCAAAAATTGAAATAAAAAAGGATTTAAAAAGTGATGAAATGTGAAAAGTGCTATAAATAAATAACTAAATAAATAAATCTTGATAATAATTAAGATGAAATAAATAAATAAAAGAAAGAGAAAAAGAGATATCGACAAGGTTCTGCCAAAAAAGAAAACAAACCAAAACAAAAAAAAAAAACTACCATATTGAAATGTTTGCATTTGAAGAGGATTTAAAAAGGAGAAATCCATTGACAAGAAATAATTAAATGAAATAATAAAGCACATAAAAGTGAGGTCTAGGGAACGCAAAAAGAAAAAAAAAATAAAAGAGTTCCGCTTGGAGTATTATTCTGTTTCTAAAGAACAATAGTGAAAGGCCTCGCAGCTTCTCTGTACATCCAGCAGAGTAATTAGATAAAAATGTCAATTTTCTCCTCTTTCTTCTCGGTCACGCTCCAGAGGAATCAGCACTGAGTGCTCGCTTCTTTTTTTTTTTGTCTGTAGAACAATTTCTGTACATCAAACACGCTTTTAATGTTCCTGACGCAGAAGTTATGAGGCATGCTTCATTTCTTCTCGCCGTTCGATGCCTTTTGATTCTTAACTAAGCGTCTCAGGGAAACTTTAAGGACCCTCTGAAAGCATCTAAAGCGGCTCAGGGCATCAATCATGGGCCGGTTGAAAAAAAAAAAAAAAACCACATCGCTATTAATCTGCTGGCGCTATTGATTCCACCCTCCCCCGAACCCAGGAGGAGTTATCGGCATGCTCCATCCACAACAGACCACCACCGACTCTAATTATGAGATATGCTGACGTGCTAGTGGGAGCCGATTCAGATTCAAATGGGAGCAGGTTTATACTGTAACTACTGGAAAATGGAAAATATCACCACAGACACAAGAGGCTAACAGCTAATGCTAACACAGGAAGAGGAAACAACCAGACAAGAGGCTAATGGCTAATGCTAACACAGGAACACTGAACAAAAAAGGCAACAGCCTAAAGGCTAACCCATCTACAGACAAGAGGATAACAGCTAATGCTAATATAGGAACAAACAAACAAAAGTCTAGGAGCTAATGACAACAAGAGACCATGGGACTTTCAACTCCCTCCACAAATTTTCTGAGGTCTGGAGACCTGCTAGGTCACTCCAGGATGTTGAAATGCTTTTTACGGAGCAAAATCTCCATAAAATCTCACGATACATGGCCCCGTTCATTCTTCCCTTAACACAGATCAGTCGTCCTGTCCCCTCTGCAGAAAAACAGTCCCAAAGCATGAGGTTTCCACCCCCATGCTTCACAGTAGGTATGGTGGTTGGTTTGCAACTCAGCATTCTTTCTTCCTCCAAACATAACAAAATTGAGTTTTTACCAAAAGTTTCTATTTTGGGTTTCATCTGCCCACAATGATATTCTCCAATCCTCTTCTGGATCATCCATAAATGCTCTCTGACAAACTTCAGACGGACCTGGACATGTCCTGGCCTTAAGCAGGGGGGCCCATCCCTGGCACTGCCAGGATTCTCGTTTTGTCCCTCCTCGGCGTAGTTCGCATGTTTTGGGTACTGACCATTTAGCCTTTGTTTATACTTTGCGTTTGTTTCAACTTTTTAGTATCAGCTCTCTCTGCCAGGTCATTCATCATCAGGTCCCTTCCGTGTAGTTCTTCTGGGATTTTTGCTCACCGTTTCTCATGATCATTTTTGACCCCACAGTGAAATGAGATCTTGTGTGGAGCCCCCCAGATCGAGGGAGGATTAATCAATGGTCTTGTATGTTCTTTTTTCCCCATTTTTTCTTACAATTGCTTCCCACAGTTGATTTATTCACACCAACCTGCTTTGCCTGTTTGTAGATTTTCCACTCTTCCCAGCCTGGGTGCAGGTCTACAAATGTTCTCCTTTCCTGTTGTCCATCAACCAGCTCTTTGGTCTTGTGGCCATGGTTTTCCGGGTTTGGAGTCCTGACTGTTTTGAAGGCTTGTGGACAGGTTGTCTTTTTTCATTTTTATACTGATAACGAGGTCAAACAGGTTGGCCATTTACTACAGGTAACGAAGTGGAGGACAGAAAGAGCTTCTTAAAGAAGAATTACAGGTCCTGTGAGAGCGCCAGAAATCTTGCTTGTTTTGTGGGTGACCAAATACTTATTTTTCCACCATGATTTACAATTAAACAAATTATACTTAAAAAATCCTACAGTGTGATTTCCTGGATTTGTTTTCTCATTTTGTCTCTCATAGTTGAAGTGTAGCTATGATGAAAATGACAGACCTCTCTCATCTTTCTAAGTAGGAGAACTTGCACAATCAGTGGCTGTCTAAATACTTTTTTTGTCCCACTGTAACATCAATCATAGGAGTAAAGAAAGTAATAAAAAAGAAAGGAAGAATGACAGAAAGAGCTGAATTATTTTAATCATATTAGCTTAATTATATACATTTTTAGCTGTGATTTTTTTTATTATTCATTTATTTGCAGTTTTATTATTACATTCATTTGCTTGATTTACTTTAAATCAAATATCAATTTAAATGCTGATGTGTAAGTAAATTACATGGTGTACATAGAATACATTATTAGCTCTTGCTAAATATTTATTTATTTATTTATTTGTTTGTTTGTTTATTTATTACAAAAAGAGAAATACCCTGTTTACTTTAATTCCATTGTATTTATTAAAGCTAATTTATTTTAGGTCCTACTACATATTTATTTTTTATTTATTTGCTTATACATTTTTAAACAGTTGTTCTGTTTTCTTGATCAAAGCTTTGAGAAAGAGAACAAACATTTTAATTATATTTTGTTCATTAATTTTATTCATTCTTATTCTCATTTTTTGTTAAGTGGCTTGTATAATTAAATTTATCATGAATACTGTTTTTATTTAACTTTTTCAATTTATTTATATATTTTAGTAGTTCTACTTTCGTGGTAGAAGCTTCCAGAAAGAGAAAGATTGTTTTTTTTTTTATAGAACACTGTAGTAACATATTGTATTTTATTTTCTACTTTACATTTATTTATTTTTAAACAACTGTTCTACTTTCTTGATAGGAGCTGTGAGAAAAAGATCAAATGTATTTATTTATTTATTTTAATTGTTTTTGTGTAATTACATTTTGTTCATCAATTGTATTCATTTTATTTCTGACTTTTTTGTTAAGTGTATTGCTTTATTTCTTTTTATTTGATGTCATGTTTGCTTTGAACCAAATTATGCTTTTTTAAATATAATTAGTGATGTGTAGGTTGTGAAAAAATAGGAGAGTGTTTTATTTTAGCTCTAGCTATTTATTTATTTATTTATTATTTAATTATTTATTCATGTATTTATTATTAATCAGTTGTCCTACTTTCTAGGTAGAAGATTCCAAGACTCTATTTATTTTCTTTTTATTTGATGTCATATTTGTTTTACATCAGATGATGCTTTTTAAAATTGTAATTTATGATATGTAGGTGGGAAAAATAAAAATGTTTTTTATGGAATACTATAATAGCATATTTGATTTTAAGTCTTAATATTTACGTATTCGTTTTTTTTTGTTTGTTTGTTTGTTTGTTTAGTTATTAATTACATTTTATTGATGGCATTTGATTTTGATTTTTATTTGTTTATTAGTATTTTTATTAACTGTTCTACTTTCTTGGTTTCTCTACTTTCTTCTCAGTTCTTCTCAGATCTTGATTATCTTCAGTTTTTAATTATTTCCCAGTTCTTCTTCTCATTTCATCTCCTTGCTTTTCAGTTCTTCTGATTTTTTTTGTTCTTCTCAGACGTTAGTTCATCTTCGTTCTTGTCAGATTTTTTTGTTCTGTTCTTCTCAGACGTCATTAGTTCTAGTCAGATCTTTTTGCTGTTTGTCACATCTTCTCAGTTCTTCTCAGATCTTCTTGTTTTTTCTCATTGCTTCTCAGTTCTTCTCATTACTTTTCAGTTCTTCTCAGCTCTTACCATTGCTTCTCAGTTCTTCCCGGTTCTTCTCAGTTTGTCTGGGTTCTTCTCAGAACTTCTCAGTTCTATTGGGTTCTTCTTATTGTTTCTCAATTCTTCTCAGTTCTTATCAGATCTTCTTGATTCTTTTCAGGTTTTCTTATCAGTTCTTATTGATTCTCAGTTGTTCTCAATGTTTCTTAGCACTTCTCATAGCTTTTCAAGTTATTCTCATTGCCTGTCATTGCATCTCAGATCTTCTCGGTTTTTTTCAATTCTTCTCATTGTTTCTCAATTCTTCTCAGTTCTCCTCAGGTCTTCCAAGTTCTTCTCAGTTTTGTTTTTCCATTCTCCTCAGACCTCGCTGGTTCTTTTCAGTTCTTCACATTGTTTCTCATTTCTTTCTCTATTCTTTTCAGATTTTTTTTGTTTTTCAAATTCTTCTCAGACCTCGACCTTCTTGTCAGATCATCTCAGATATGGGTCGGCTTCAGCAGAAAAACGACAGGAGATTCTTGTTAATAGCGTAAATCAATTTTCTCGTCTTGTCTCAAGAGGGAATCCTAAATGAGTCATCCTGAAATGTTATTAATTACAACTGCGAGCCTCCGGAGAGCACGAGCCGGATTTTATGAGGTCAAGGGCATGGAGAGGAAGAGTGAGATGATTCATCAGGAAACAGTCTCCGGCGGAGCTTCGCTCACTTCTTCAAAGCTTATTAAAAAATTACAGCTTATGAAGATGGGAATCGTTTATGGTAATAACGTTAAACATCGCACTGGGGCTCTTAAGAGCATCTCTCAAGATAGCCATTACAAATCCCAAAAATAAAAACAATACAAAGAAAGAAAAGTGAGAAAGAAGTA
The DNA here is from genome assembly GCA_025084515.1 of Ancistrus triradiatus. NCBI lineage: Eukaryota > Metazoa > Chordata > Actinopteri > Siluriformes > Loricariidae > Ancistrus > Ancistrus triradiatus. The sequence continues at coordinate 47,405 of JAJAGP010002509.1, read as the reverse complement.
AAGTAAGAAACAAACAAAGAAACAAACAGTGAAAATGACACACCAAGAATAGTAGTAATTCAATAAATAAAAAAAGACAGATCTAAGTAACAAACAAACAAACAAGCAAAAGACTGAAAATAACATGTAAATTCAGTAGTAAAGAAAAAGAAAGTAGTAAAGTTTTAGCAGAAAAGAAAGAAACACATAAGAAAAGAATTAAAATGATAGAAGGGAGAAAGAATGTAGGAATATAGTCAATAGGAAAAAAATAAAAAAATAAAGAGAAAAATTAGGTATTTGTAGAGCCAGTAACAAAATAATTATAATACTAATAAGAAAAAAGAATGCAAAAGAAAAGTGGAAAAGAGAGATGAGAAGCAAAAGAATTAAATAATTTCTAGTGCAAATAACAGAATAACAATATGAAGATGAAAGAAAGCAAATGAAAAGTGGATGAGAGAAATGAGAACTACAAAAAAATAAATAAATAAATGATATGTAAATAACAGTAGTCAAAAAAGAAAGAAAGAAAGAAAGAAAGATGTAAATAACAAATAAACAAATGAAAGGGGAAACAAAAGAGTGAAAATGACATACAGAGAACAGCAGTAAAGAAAAAGGGTTAAACAGAAAAGAAAGAAAGACATAAGAAAATAATTGAAATGATAGAACGGAGAAAGAAAAACAGAAATATAGTCAATAGGAAAAAAATAGAAAAGTAAAGATAAAAATAACAATTTAGAGAGTCAGTAACAAAATACTGTAAATACAAAAAACTGTTTCTCACTTTTATTTCAATATAATTTTCATCTCTTTCTTTTCATTCATTTTTCTTTTCTTTCCAATTATTCTTTGTATGTCACTTTCACTCTTCATTTCTGATTTAATTCATTTTTCCTGTCTTCATTTCTTTCTTTACTACTCTTCTTTCTCTCATTTTCACTCGTCTTTCTCCTTTCCTTCTTTCTTTCTGTCCAATTATTTTTTGCATCTCATTTTGCTATTTTGTTTCTCACTTATTTTTCTTTCTTTTTTTCTCTCTTTTCTTATATTTCTTTCTTTATTTATTTTTTTATTTATTAGTGATGTCATTTCACATGTGTATGTAATTTGCCATTTTTCTTTTTATTTCTTTCTTTCCCACTCTTTTAACTCATTTTCACTCTTTAATTTCTCTGTTCCTTCTTTCTGTCTTTTGGTTTTCTTTCTTTTTCTTTCTTTCGTTCTTTCTATTGTTTTTTTTAACTACGCTTATTTGTATTTCATTTTCACTCTTTTGTTTCTCCTTTCTTCTTTTCTTTGTTTTTTTTTAATTTTTTGCTACTCTTCTTTATATGTAATTCATCAAATGTTTTTGTTTTTGTTTCTCCTTTCTCTACAACATTTATTTTTTGTTCTTTCTTATTATTTTTCTGCTACTGGTTCTCTGAATTATTTGTTTTAACTCCTTTTCTTTCTTTTTCTATTTCTTCTTTCTTACTATTGACTACCCTATATTATTTCCTTAGGTTTTTCTTAAACTTTTCCTTTCTTTCTTTCTTTCTTTCTTTCTTTCTTTCCAATTATTTGTATGTCACTTTCACTCTTTGTTTCTTATTTCATTCATTTTTTGTTTTTTTCTTTCTTTTTTTCTTTCTTTCTTTCTTTCTTTTTTGGTACTCTTTTTATATGTATATAATCAAATGTTTTTGTTTTTGTTTCTCCTTTCTTTATCTAACATTGATTTAGTGTTCTTTCTTATTATTATCATGTTACTGGTCCTCTGAATTACTTGTTTTTTTTTCTCTCTTTTTCTTTCCTTTTCTATTTTCAACTCTCTTACTACTGACTACCCTATGTTATTCATCATTTTAAATATTTCCTCATGTTTTTCTTTCTTTCTTTCTTTCTTCCTTTCTTTCTTTCTTTCTTTCTTTCTTTCTTTCTTCCTCTGGCCCTATTATTTCCTGCAGGCGAAGCTGTTAATTGATTCTGGTACGGACTGGGGGTCATATCTGGAGCTATGGAGTGGGGATCAGGGTCAGATTCCCTGAGCCAGGTTTACGTTAGCCAGAGGTTTAAGGATGAAGGATGGAGCTCTCTGGCTGAGCAGGGTTTAAATGAGCCAGAGTTCAGCAGAGCAGAGCAGAGTCGTGGGGAAACAAAACACTTGTTTGTTCTGTTTAGGAGTCACAGCTCGTCTATTTCCTGTCCAGCAGAGCGTAGACTCACCATGTGGATGCTGACCAGCGGGGGTCATAAGCAGCGCTGACGGAGTCTCAGTGACACCCCTCTGTGCGGTATCTCCATCTTCATCTGAGCGAGGGAGGCACCCCTAACTAGAACGTCCAAAACGCTCCGTAACGCACGGGGATACTGAGAGCCTCAGTTCTGCTGAGTCCATGAATGCTAAGTCCAACAGTACGATCCAATGAAAGCCAGCGGCTGAGCCGAGGGGGCCGTCCTCCACTCACTGACTGGTGTGTCACTGCCTCCGTCGGACGCTGGGTTCTCTTTCTATTCCTGCACTTCCAGTATACTCCATACCTGACATACTGTATCCGTTACATTCTTTTCTTATGTTTCTACTTTTTATTATTTCTTCCTTTCTTGCTACTCCTTTTCATGTATCATTTTCGCTCTTTTGTGTCTCTTTTTTTCTTCCTTTCTTTGGTTCTTACATATATTCTTTGTAGATATTGTTTTTTGTTTCTTGTTTTTTATCATTTCTTTCCTTATTTTGTGCTAGTTTTCTTTCTTTCTTTCCCACTTATCTGTCACTGGCTCTCTAAATTATTTGTCTAGTTTTATTGAATTTATTTATACATCTTCTACATGTTTTATATAATGTATGGTTTTCATTCTTTACTTATTTTGTCCCAGTGTTATTTTTCTTTCTTTCTTTCTTTCTTTCTTTCTTTCTTTCTTACACTTTGTATATAATTTTGACTCTTTTGTTTCTTCTTTCTTTACTCCATTTTCTCTTCTTTTATTCTTTGGTCGTCTTTCTTTCAGTGTTCCACATGTCAGATCTTTGCAGAAGTCCCATGTTCCCACACCCAATGTCCCTTTCCTATGTTCCAAGAGACATCGGTTTCCCAAGATCATCCAATATTTCCAAGAGTTTGGTTTTCCAAGGACAGCAGTTTCTTGGGTTCCAAGAATCATATTTTTTCCTTCTGACCACCCCGGGTTTATAGAATTAGGTCATGTGATGTCAATAATCTACAGAGACCTGAGAGAGATGATGCTAACGTAATCGGGTAAAGCTGACTCATTCTTGCTGTAGCTTGTTTAAAAAGGACGAGGTGCACAGTGTCCTTTTTTTTGGTTTCTCAGGCGGATAACACGGTGTCACCAGCTCCTGCGAGAGAACAATGTATAGCTTCCACCTGCTTATTCGGAACCTAATGATGCCCAATTATCACCCAATTTTGAAGATTGTTAGCGCGGCCCATGAGGTTTTTTTTCAGCACCAGTGTGTCATTAACACTGGCTGGAACACGGTCGGCCCCGATAATGAATACAGTATTTCAACTGCAATTAACAGAGACCCAGAGGCCAAAAGATCCCATGAGGAAAGCCATAAGGAGATCAGATAGATCACCAAGGAAATACAACAAGGAGAGATCAGCTAGATCACCTAGGACATCCAGCGAGGAGAGCCATAAGGACCTCAGATAGATCACTGAGGAGGTCAAGAAGGAGAACAGATAGATTACCAAGGAGAGCCATAAGGAGATCGGATAGATCACTGAAGAGATCCAGTGAATAGAGCCATGAGGAGATCATGTATATATATGATCTCCTCATATATCTCATACATATATATATATATATATATCTTTCTTTCTTTTTCTGTTTTCTTTACTCTTGCTATTAGTTCATTTTCATTTCCTTTCATTCTTCCATTTATTCTTTTCTTTCTTCCTGCCATTTTTTGTGTTTTTGTGATTATCTTATGTTCTCTATAGTTTTAATACTTTCCTTTTGTTTTCCTACACTTTCTTTCTTTCTTTCTTTCTTTCTTTCATTTTTACTTTCTGTGATTTCACTTTTTTGTTTCTTTGTATATTTTCTCTCTTCCACTCACTTTTGTTTCTCCTTTCTTCCATTTTTTGTTCTTTTATTCCTTCCTTTCTGTCAGTTTTTAATTATTATTTTCTTTCTTTCCTCATTGTTTTTGTCTTTCTTTATATCTCTTTCAATTTCTGTTTCACTTTTTCATTCTTTATTTATATTTACTTGTATGTTTGTTTTGTTTCTTTCATTCTTTGCTGCTTTTGTTATGTATCATTTGTTGTCTATAGTTTCTCCTTCTCAATTTTTTTATTATTATTCTATAATTGACTTTTACTTGGTTTTCTCTTTTTTCACTTTTGTGTTTTGGTTCCCCTTTCTTCCTTCGATTTTTAATCTGCTTTCTTTCTTTTTATTATTCTATTATTATATCTTATATTCTCTTTCATTTGAATTATTTCCTTATGTTTTTCTTTCCTTCCTTCCTTCTTGTCTTTCTTTCCTATTATTTCATTACTGGACATTTCTCTTTTCATTTCTTTCTTTTTGTCTTTTCTTATATCTTTCCTTATTTTTAATATTCTATATGTATAATCATTTCCATATCTAATTTCACTCTTTTGTTTTTACTGTTTATTCTTTATTTCTTTCTGTCTTACTCTAAGTTTTATGTATTTTGACTTTTTTCTCCTTTCTTTCTTCCATTTATCTTTGTTTTTCTTTCTTTCTTTCTTTCTTTCTTTCTTTCTTTCTTTCTACTTATCTCTTGCTGCCTCTTTTCTTATTATTTAATTTTCTTCTTATTTTTTCCATAGTTTTCTTCCCACATATTTTGTATTTCTTTCTTCTGTATCTATTTATCTCACTCTTTTACTTTAACTTTTCTAACGTTTCTCCACGTCTTCATTTCTTGTCTTTCTTTTTGTTGGTTAGCTTTTTCTTTTTTTTTTTTCTTTTTCTCCCTATTTTTTTCTCTGTCCTTTTCTGGACTCTATATATTTTCTGTTTAACACCAGACCAGTTCCTGCACTTTTTGATCTTGTTCTGATGGCCATGGCCGCTGACTGGGCTCCCTGGGCTGTAGCTCATTCAGTCATGTCACCCGAGCCCAGAGCTTAAAGGAGGTCCAGAATGTCTTCTGAGGACGTCTGTCTTATTTTGGTCAGCGTTTGCTCCGAGTTATTTCTGACTTGTTTAACCTACTTCGTCTTGCTGCTTCACTCCTCCTCCTCCTCCTCCTCCTCCTCATATTGTTTCTGTTTTTTTTATATGTTTAATACGCCCGTCTTTGTTCTCAATGGGAGGGGCCTAATCCGGCCCATCAGACCTTTAGCTGGGTTCCCTGCTGAGCGAGAGCTGCCGTCTGTCAGGTGCTGTATGAGAGAGCCTCTAACCTCAGCCTGACTCCTAAACGACTCGACCTCGAGCATTATCAAAAAAAAAAAAAAATCCAGAAAAGGACTTTCAAATACAGAAAGCACAAACTTTGTGTCAGTTTAATTCTTTAAATATTATTTTCCTTAGTGTTCTTTCTTTCCTTGCAAAATTTTCAATTTCTCATTTTCTTCCTTCTTTCCTTCCTTTCTTTCTGTCTTTCTTTCTTTCTTTCTTTGTATTTCGTTATTGTCCTTCAGATCTGTTTTCTCATTTTAGTTCTTTCTTTTTTGTCTTTTCTTATTCATTTTTTTTGTCTCTCCTATCCTATTTCTTATATATTCTTTGTCCTTCAGACTTGTTTTTCTCTTTTTATTTCTTTTGTATTTTCTTACTTATTTCATCCTTGTCTCTCCTATTCTATTTCATTCTTTTTTCTTTCTTTCTTTCTACTTCTTTTTTCTTTCTTTCTTCATGTTTGTTTATCATCCTTCAGACTTGTTCTTTCTTTTATTTTTTTGTTTTTTTTTCTTGCTCATTTCTTACTTATCTCTCCTGTCATCTTTCTTTCTTTCTTTTTTTGTTCTTCTATTTTTTCTTTCTTTTGTCTTTGTTATTAGATAACTGACTCTCTGAATTACTTCTTCTCTTTTCCATTCTGTTTTTTTTTTCATTTTTCGTACTTTATTCCTATTCGACTAACATGTGCTGTATCATTTTAAATATTTCCTTATTTATACTTTTCTTTCATTTTCTTTATTCATACTTTTCTTTGTATATTTCCACTCTTTCACTCACTTTTGTTTCAACTTCATGCCATTTAGCAAAAAGTCGCTATTACTATTATAACCTTTTTTGTTTTGTCCTTACTGCTTATTTTCTTTTATTTCATCCATGTACTGGTCTTTTTCAATCCTTTATTTTCAGCATTCTTTGGTTTTGTTTATTGTTTTCTTTATGCTATTTGTTCACCATTTTCCCACCTTTTTTTCCATTTTTCTCTTTCCATTTTTCTCTTTCTTTTTTATTTTCTTCTCCATAAATCTCTCTTACCTTTCTTACATCATTTATTGCTGTTGTTCTCTTTTCTTTCTTTCTTTCTTTCTTTCTTTCTTCTTCTTTATTTAGCAGAAACCTTTTTAGTTTTTGTTCTTTGGTTTCTGTTTTTTTTTTTAGTTGTTTGTATCCTTATTTTTTTCTTTAGTCAATGTTGCTCTCTCACCCTTTCTTCCATTTTATTGTTTCTATTTTTGTTTCTTTTTTATTATTATTGTCTCACCTGTCTTTTTCCTGTCATTTCCTATTGTTTTTCATTCTCTGGTTCTTTAAATTCTTTGACATCTTTATCCGTGCTTCTGTCTCACCTTGTCTTCTTCAATTTTTTGTTTTTGTTATTCTCCACTTTTTTTCACTGATTTTTTTCCCATTTCTACTTTTGATTTTGTTGATTCTTTGCTATTTTTAAATCTTTTATTTAATTTTTCTTTCATTTACATATTTGGTTTATTTATCTATTTATTTATTTGACTATTTTATATATTTCTTTTATCCATTATTCTGCCTTATCTTTCTTTTCTTCCAACATATGCTATTGATTTTCTTTCATCCTTTCTTTCTTTCTTTCTTTCTTTCTTTATTTTTTTTCTTTCTTTCTTTCTTTCTTTGTCCTTCCAGTCTCATCTTTCCTTTCTTCTATTTTCTGTTTTGTTGTTTTTTTCTCTTTCTTTTTTTTGGTCTTGTTATCTACTTTTTTGCCTCACCTTTTCTCTAATTCAAACAGTTTTTTCTTTCTCTTTATTTCACCATCAATCTTATTTTCCTTTTTATTAATCTTTTTGCTTTGTTTTTTATCCTTTGTCTTACTTTCTGGAGCCACACAGCATGACTGTTAAGGTTTTATGGTCCCTGTCACTCTTTAGAAGATTTTTAATGAGGACTCCGGTGCTAGCCTTCATTCCTCAGCTTTTCTTTTTTTCTTTTATTCTTTTTTTTAATTAGCCTGAGCATAAACGAGAGTGCCGGTGAAAACTGTAAGCAAGCAGTTTTGATAAGAGGAAAGAAATCCATCATATTGGTGAATTTGCGTTTGAGACGACGCCGCTTGTTCAGGCGAGAAAGCTGCAGCTCATTAGTCTTCGTTTTTTTTTTGTCGCTCTTTTTTTTTTTTTTAGCGGGCCGAGCTAACCGAAGGCTAAAGTGCCGCTCAGACGCAATCATTTCTCCCAACGTTTAATTAGCCAGCGCCGGATTGCTATTGATTTCTTCTTCTTTCTCTGGACATTGTTATGTTGCTCCATAAAAAAAGCTTTTAATGGGCCATTTTCACTTTTAAAAAGTTTGTTTTTCACGAACAAAAACATTGATTCGGGCCAAAAACTCAGGTTGTAATAAGACTTTTATTGAACAGTTTATCCTAAGGACACGTAGAAGTGCACGTTGTTATTAAAGAAGTTAAAGAAGCGGAAAACTGCAGTTACCTGGAGCTTCTATGAAATCTGTTTTTTTTAAAGATCCTTATTTTATCCATGTTTCTCTCTTTTTTCTCTTTCTTTTGTTGATTCTTTATTTCTTTTCTACATGCTGCTGTTTGACTTTTCTTTCATTTCCCATTTGTCATTTTCTTCTTCCTTTCTTTGATTTGTTAGTTATATTTATGCTTGTCTCGCCTTTCTTATTTAGATTTTTTTGTTTCATTTATCCATGCGTCTATCTAACTTTTCTTCCATTTCCTGTTTTTTTCTTTTCTTTTTTAGTCTCTTTTTATTTTTTACATCACTTGGTTGTTTTTTATTCATTTTTTTTCTTTTATCCATACTTTAGTGTAACCTTTCTATTATTCCATCACTTGATTGTTTTTATTCTACTTTTTAATTTCTTTTGTACATGCGTCTGTATCACTTTTCTATTCTTTGATAATTTGTGTTTGTTTTTCTTTCTTTGATTCCTTCTTTTTCTTGCTTCTGTATACATTTTCTACATTGCCACTATTTTTTCTCTTGCGTTCTTTCTTTGATTCTTTATTTTCCCCCATGTTTCTGTATCACCTTTCTATTCTTCCTACATTTGTACTTTTTTCTCTTTCTTTTATTCTTAATTTCTTTTATCCATGCTTCTGTCTCAGCTTTCCTTTTTTTCCATTTTAGGTTATTGTTTTTTTTTCCTTTCTGTCTTTGATTTTTGTTATTTTTTTGTCCATGCTTCTGTCTCAGCTTTCTTTACTTTCACGATTTGTTTTTCTTTCTCTTTCTTTTTTTGATTTTTTACTTCTTTTATCCTTGTTTCTGTATCACTTTTCTGTTTCTCCTTCGACTGTTGTTTTTTCTTTCTTTTTTTGATTCTTTTTTTATTTTATCCATGTTTCTGTCTCACTTTTCTTTTCTTTCCTTTTCTGATTTTTTCATAATTTCTTGATTTCTTTTTTGTGTATTTTATTTTTTCCATGATTTTTTTCTTTCTTCCTATGATTCTTTATTTCTTTTATTCATGCTTCTGTCTCATCTATCTATTCTTTAATCATTATTTGTTGTTTTTTTTATTTTTTTTATTCTTTATTTTTCCCATGCTTCTGTATCAACTTTCTATTGTTCCATCAATTGTTTCTCTTCCTTTTTTGATTCTTTTTTTATTTTATCCATGCTTCTGTATTAAGTTTCTGTTCTTCTGTCGCTTGTTGTTTTTTTCTTATTTCTGTGATTGTTTATTTTTTTTCCATGTTTCTGTATGATCTTTCTTTTCTTCCTTCATTTTTTGTTGTTTTTCTTACTTTCTTTGAGTCTGTTTCTTTTATCCACGGTTGTCTAACTTTTTTTTTCTATTTTTGATGATGTTTCTCTGTTTTTTCCTTTGACTTTTTATTGATGTTATCCATGCTCCACTCAGTTTTCTTTTCTTCCCCTTTTTTTGGTTGTTTTCCTTCTTTATTTCTTTGATTCCAGCTATCACTGCGTCTTAAGAAGTCTGGACAGGCTTAGATAAGATGTCTTGAGACAGTTTGTAATACCAAGACAGTGATAAGACAGCTTAGGACTGAGTGAATGAAGACGTCTCTCTGTCTGGAGACGTGAAAGTAAATGTCTTAAGACATGGCAGTAATAATGTTGTGTCTCTTGACGAGGACAGACTTTAAGAGATGACACTGTCTTGAGACACAGAGACCTTGTCTTAAGACGGTTCAGTTTAGAGCAAGTGGTGCTGCTCATAGTAATATCGTGTTGTATCAATTGTAATACAGTTTTCACATAGTTAATAATTTAAGGTAGGCTAATCATTTCTACATTCTAAACCTTTCACAAGAATTATTTTATTTCTTTGATTTTTTTTAATTCCTTTTTAATCATGCTTCTGTTTCACCTACCTTTTCTTCCTTCACTTGTTATTGTTTTTTATTTGTTTGATTCTTCTCTTTATTCCATCCATGATTATTTCTCACTTTTCTTTTCTTCCATTTTCTTTTGTTGTTGTCTTTTTCTCTTTCTTTCCTTTATTCTTCTTCATACAATGAATTGTTGTTATTGGAATCTTTCTTTCTTTGATTATTTTACTTTTATATTCATTATTTTGTGTCTTTCTATGGTACTTTCTTTGTTTCAGTTGTGCTTCTTCCTTGCCTTTCGTTTCTTCAATTTTCTCTTGTTGGTTATGTAATTTACTGTTGATTATTTATTTATTTTATCGGTTTCATCCATGCATCACCTTACTTTTCTATTTCTGTTTTTTTCTTATTATTCCTTTCGACCATGTCTCAAGACCATGTCTCAGACTTATTGTATTTGATTTTGATTGGTATTTTATTGAAAGTTTTTGTCTGAAAACATGTAGAAGAGGAAGTTATTATTAAAGAAGTTGAAGAAGTAAAGAAATGCTATTTTGTGAACCTTTTTTTTTTAAGAAGTTGAAGAAGTAAAGAAGTAAAGAAATGCTATTTTTGTGAACCTTTTTTTTTTTATCTGAAGCATTTTAGAATAATTTCAATATACATCATAATCATAATATATTCATCATAGCTACACTTCAAACTATGAAGAGGACAAAATGAGAAAAAAAAATCCAGGAAATCACATTGTAGGATTTTTAAAGAAGTTTAATTGTAAATCATGATGAAAAAGTAGTTGGTCACCCCACAAACAAGCAGGGATTTCTGGCTTCTCACAGACCGTATAACTTCTTTCTTTAGGAAGCTCTTCTGTCCTCCACTCGTTAAACCTGTATTAATAGCACCTGTTTGACCTCGGTTATCTGTATAAAAGACCACCTGTCCACAGCCTCAAACATCAGACTCCAAAAATCAACCATGACCAAACACCAAAGAGCTGTCAAAGGACACCAGGAAGAAAATTGTAGACCTGCACCAGGCTGGGAAGAGTGAATCTACCAATAGGCAAGCAGGTTGGTGTTGTCGAATTAAATCAACTGTGGGAGCAATTGTAAGAAAATGAAAAGAACCTACATTGATAATCTCCCTCGATCTGGGCTCCACACAATGTCTCATCCCGTGGGGTCAAAATGATCATGAGAGCAGTGAGCAAAAATCCCAGAACTACACGGAGAGGAGACTGATGAATGACCTGCAGAGAGCTGGGACCATAGTAACAAGGCTACATCAGTAAACACACTACGCTGAATTTTGCCAGAGAGCATATGATGATCCAGAAGAGGATTGGAGAATATCATGTGGTCAGATGAAAACAAAATAGAGCTTTTTGGTAAAAAACTAAATCGTCGCAGTTTGGAGGAAAAAAGATGATGCTGAGTCCCATCCCAAGAAAGAACACCATACCTACTGTGAAGCATGGGGGTGGAAAAGCGAGGAAACCCTCATGCTTTGGGGCGGGTTTCCCTCTGCAGAGGGGGACAGGACCGGGACTGACTCCGTGTGTTAAGGGAAAGAATGAACGGGGCCATTTATCGTGAGATTTTAAGCCAAACTTTCTGCAGAGGGGACAGGACGACTGATCCGTGTTAAGGGAAGAATGAACGGGGCCATGTATCGTGAGATTTTAAGCCAAAACCTCCCTCCATCAGTGAGAGCATTGAAGATGAAACATGGCTGGGGCTTCCAGAATGACAATGATCCCAAACACACCGCTCAGGCAACGAAGGAGTGGCTCCGTAAAAAGCATTTCAAGGTCCTGGAGTGGCCTAGCCAGTCTCCAGACCTCAGCCTTATAGAAAATTTGTGGAGGGAGTTGACAGTCCGTGTTGCCCCAAAACATCACTGCTCTAGAGGAGATCTGAATGGAGGAATGGGCCAAAATACCAGCTACAGTGTGTGCCAACCTGGTGAAGACTTACAGGTAACGATTGACCTCTATCATCGCCAACAAAGGTTATGTTACAAAGTACTGAGTTGAACCAAATTTATTTACCAAATAGTTATTTTCCACCATAATTTACAATGAAATTCTTTAAAAATCCTACAATGTGATTTCCTGGATTGTTTTTCTCATTGTGTCTTTTATGGTTGAAGTGTAGCTATGATGAAAATTACAGACCTCTCTCATCTCTCTCAAATAGAAGAACTTGCACAATCAGTGGCTAAGTACTTTTTACCCCACTGTCTTGTTCCTACAGTCCACAAGCCTTGAAGATGCTTTCAAAAACTCCACAGAGGGAACATCACAGTTCAAGCCCCAGGAAATCTTTTTTTTTTTCTTCTTCTTCTTAATTTTTTTTTTCTTTTCTTTATTTTATATTCCCTTACAGCATTAACCTGCATCAAAAACAGACATGGCCAGGCAAGCCTGAGCTTGTGGCTCTACACAATGCCTGGGTTCCCTTTGGAATCAAAGTGCCTTCAAGTCCATGTGACCTGGAGACATCGCGTAGGGCTTTTTGGCCATAGAAGGGTCACTAAGAAGTCATGAGACTAACAAAGGGTTGCCTTCAACACTCGGCTGTATAAGATTTGTTTTGCGATCTGTGTTTCTCATTCTGAGGAGCGGACCTCCCAATGATCAAGATCCTCAATGGGTCTCAAAACCAAACTCTTTGTCCTCTTGGGTCTATGGACACCTCGAGTAATCAGTATCAACTCTGAGAAAATGGCTCACTGGGGTCATAGCCAAACTTAAAAACAATGTGACCCTTTGGGAATTAGCCTGACTCAAGTCAAAGTCCAAGAGTCTCACATTCCCCTGGACACCCACTTTGACTTGGCTTGGTTTCCCGCCCACCATGTAGCTAGTCACCCTTTTTAAACACTGCAGGGGTTTGTGAGTCATAGTCACCAATGGGGACTCAATTTTCCTCCCCTTGGCGTCCCTAAGCGTGGCCTGATTCACTCATAAAGGGTTCAAGCAAGGACCCTGAGCCGAAACCCTGCGGGAATCGGTCTGCTTCCGGAAACTGCAGCCACTGGCTGTGGGCCACAACTGGCCCTAGAGACGCTCCACTTTGAGACCGGCTCTGTTTTTTGAGCTTTTAAGCAAATTAAGATGGGGTTCCCAAAGGGTTGTCCACCAAGGATCCATGGTCTCAGGTGCCCTCAGGGATGCCCCCATGACTGAAATGTTTTCTCTAGAGAGGGTGGCCTACTTGTTCATTCCAAAGCAATCTCGACCACAGGGGGAGTGAATTTGAATGCAGGGCTACTGGGTGAAACGTCCTACCTTGGGCACCATCTGCTTTAGATGCCTTTTTGATTTGCCCCTATCAGTCCCAACAGTACCAGCAACACTGTGAAAATGCACTTACCTTGGCCTCAACCTTGATCCGACCCAAAGGCACTTCTTCGCTTGCCACGTCCTCCCGAGTCTCAGGTTTGTTTCCCGATTCAGGGAATTAGCCTAGCTCCACAAACCAAGGTTACGGCCGGGCTTGTGTTGGTTAACTTTCCCCTCTGGGCTTTGGGTCCCTCCACGTGACCTTGAAGAGGAGCACGTCAAGTTTTTCCGCTAACCTACTTTCCAGTGCAGAGCTCTCCACCTTTTTATTCACCATCTCCCCCCTAGCAGATCTTGCCAAGTCAGACCTTCTGATGCCTCTGTTTTTATGCCGTGTCCTGTTTTCTTTTTTTTTTTTTTTGGTTCCTGCTGTGCGTGGGCTTGTCACCTGTCATGTCGTGCATGAGTAAGTTTCAGACCTTGACCTTTTAGGGGACTTTGCTTCCCTCGGGACATGGAATCTAGAGCTGGTTTGTCACAGGTCCCTAAGGGAATCGCTGTTCCCATAACCGGTGTGACTCGTTGTTTTAGGGAAACCGAAGAAATAATTGAAAATCCGAGTCTTCTTCCATTAGACTTTGAGAGGCCACACCCTTTGTACTGGGACCTACGTTAGTGGGGCTGACCTGTAATGTCCACATGTCCTTTACTGGCACTCAAAGGCTCCACAGTTCCTTTACTGGGAATAAGAGAGTCCAAACTTACTGTACTGGGCCTAATAGAGCCTGCATGTAGTTTACTGGGACATACTTTATAGAGTCCATTCCATATTATTGAGACATATAGAGTCCAGACCTTCTATACTGGGATGAGTCTTGGCCTACTGTACTGGGACTAATAGAGTCCACACCCTGTACTGGAAATAATCTAGTCTAGACCTCCTATACTGGCACAATAGAGTCCACATTCAATGCAACAGGACTAATAGAGTCCAGACCTGCTTTACTGGGACTAATAAAGTCCAGGCCTCCTTTATGGGGATTATTAGAGTCAAGACCTCCTCTACTGGCAGGAATAGAGTCCACAGCCTTTTCTGGGACTAATTGAGTCCAGATCTCCTTTTCTTGCACAATAGAATCCACACTCACTGCAATGGGATGAATAGAGTCAGACCTCCTTTATGGCTACTAATAGAGTCTGGGTCTCCTTTGTGGGCATTAATATAGTCCACAGCTCCTTTACTGATCCTCGTAGTGTCCAGACTTCCTTCAGTGGGTCTTAGACCTTATGGACTGGGTCTTATAGAGGCCAGACTTCTATAGAGACTGTGACTTCTACAGTAGGGCACCTCTCATTCAGTGGGACTTCACAGAGCCTGCATCCTCTCCTCCCGTCTGTAATCTCGCAGAATGGCAACCAAGCTCAACATCACAGTGGGTTTATAATCGCGCGTCCCGCAGTCGCGTCTTCGGCGGTGACGCCGTCTCCTCGGCTCTTTTCCACACCCTTTTCTGTGGCGGCACGGGCGAAGATTGATTCGAGGCTTTTAAAGATTCCCCGCTGTGCTCAGGCATGACTCTCATTACCTGCAATAACTCGCCCTTCCCTCAGAACACATCACGACGGCGCCTTACCCATAAAGCCCTGGCTTTTAACAAAGCGCAGACGATCGGCGGCTCTGAAAGCCGCTGTGAAATGAAAAGTAGCTGCTCTTTCTTGGGTTTGTTTTTTATGTTGTTGTTGTTAACAAATGCCACTGGAAGATCTCATGCTAATTTTATGGCCGCCGACCAAAATCGTTCCAAAATCAAACTAGAATTATCGGTACAAAAGAAATGTAAAAAGGACTGGCGGTCAAGCCTCTGCAGTGACTTACAGAGGTCATGTCTGCTTTCCTACCGTCACTGGCGTGGACAGGCCTATGTACTGAATCTAGTAGAGACCACGCCCCTTCGCCGTGACCACACCCACGTGCCACGTCCCTTTCCTGTGACTTTAGTTATAGATACACTTAGAAGCCGCACCACCTTTACTGAAATGTACCAGCTTAAATTGTGGGTCTTAAACAAACCACGCCTCCTTTAATGGACCATAAAGAAGCCACAAGAAAGAAAAAACAATAATGAAACAAAGAAAGAATAGGGGGTGGGGGGAGAAAATTATTTACTCTTATATTTGTCTTGAAATATTATTACTCTTATTAGTCTTGCCTTTACTCTTATTATGTCATGAAATTGTAAACAGCCACACCTCATAAAAAAGCATAAAAACCAGGAAAGTAGAGGAATAAACATATTGAAAAAGAGACCCAACAGATCAAGAAAGAAGAAAAAGAGTAGACAGGAAAAATCTATGAACAAGGAAGATAATTCTGAAAAAGAAGATCAAATAAACAGTCCAAGAAACTAAGGAAGCAACAGAAGAAAACATGAAAACGAGAAATAAAAAATTAAAAGAAAAGAAAAGACAGAAAGGAATAAAGATGGAAAAAGAAAGAAAAAAATAATCAAAAGAGACAGAAAGAAAGAAAGAAAAATGTATGAAGAAAATGAAAATTAAATTCTAACTCTACATTTCTGAAAATGTAATCCATGGAATTGTAATTCTAAATAAATAACAAAAAAGAAAGAAGAAAGAACGAATGATTCATAATGAATGAATAGAGAACAACATAGAGTGCGAAGGAAAACAACAATAGAAATACAAAGAAAGGAAGTAAAACAATGAAAAAGAAAACATAAAACCAAAAAGAATCAAAAGCAGAAAACAAGATAAGAAGAAGCCTAGATAAAATTAAAATATATATAATAAAAGTAAAATATGGCTAAGAATAAAAATATTAGGATAAACAAAGAAAGAAAGAAAGAAAGAAAGATATGTAACGAATGAAAAAATAACAAAATAAAGATTATGGAAGAGAGAAAGGGCAAAGAGAAAGAAATGAAGAAAATATAGAAAATAATGAAAAGACAATGAACAGAAAAATAAAGAAAAAACAAAGAAAGGAAGAGAAATGCTACATTTGTGAGAAATGTAATAAATTGAATTGTAAGTATAAATAAATAAAAAAGAAAAAAGAAAGAAAGAAAAATGAAGAAACTGTTTAAGCTTTACTGTCACTTGTAAAAACCACACCTCCTTTACTGGACCTTTCGAAGCCACGCCTCCTCTGCTGTTACTTATAGAGGCCATGCTCCTCTTACTGTTATTTGTCAGGCTTATAAATCCTTCTAATGCAACAAACTGAGGCCACACCTCCTTTAGTGGAACTTTTGAGGCCACGCCCAAACCGCCAAATGCTAAACATAGTTAGGCTAATGAACAAACAAATTCAGGCATGAAGCCAATGCCTGAACTGTCAGCATAGAGTAGAATTAAAAAATGTCTGTGTGTTTTTTTTGCCTTATTAATGCACAGAGCAGAAAAAAATAAATCCCCGTCGGAAGGTTTTGCGATGGTTGGGGGATTTTGGTTTTCATTATGGCAGAGCGTAAATCCCTCCCTCGTTTTAATTAACTCCAGAATGAGTCTTCCATATGAACGAGCTACACCTTCATTATCTCCCGCAGCCTTATCCATCCGTCGTCATCTACGTTAGCCAAAAAGTCACGCTAACTGGCGGCTTCATTAATGCCTAGCTTAAAAAAAGAAGAAAGAAAAAAAGAGATGACAATAAAGATTGGATAAGAGTAAGAACGGAAGATGAATTATCGCTATCTATCATTTGATGGGAATGGTAATTAATGGATGGTACAGGTCCTGGGTTCGATCCCCAGCCTGGCATGTATGAAAAGTAATTAACTTTAAAGAATCAAAGAGAAGCAATAATAAAAGGGAATCAAATAAGTATATAGACATAGAAATAAGCAAAAAAAAAAAAGATGTGGAAATAACAAATATTAAAAGAAAAGGTGAAGATAAAGAACAACAGAAGGATGGAATATATAAAAAGAAATGAAAACAATTGTAAACATGAGGAAGATGATAAGAAGAGAAAAAATTCCAAGTATAAAAAATATAGGAAAAAAAGAAATAACAAAAGCTAACTCTGAGAACAATAGGGAAAAAATAAAGAAAAGAAAAAGAGTGAGAAAAATAATAGCAAAAATAAATCATGAAATAAGAAAAAAATGTAGCTGAACAATATAGAAATACAAGAATATTAACAAACAATATAAATAAAAAAGTAAGAAAGTTTGAAAAAGAAGGATGCATAAAAGACAAAAACAAGACCAAATGAATGTAAAGAAAATGCGTATATTCAAAGAGAAAGACATAAAGAAAAGAAAGCATGAGAAATACAATAAAATAATAAAATACATAAAAGGAATGAAAAACAGTGATAGAGACATAAAGTATGAAAAAACAAATAATGGTTAAGGAGGAAAGAAAATACAAAGAGAAATAAATAAATAAAAGAAAGTGTGAGAAGTACAATAACAATAAAAATGGAATGAGTAAAATAGAAAGAAAGAAAGAAAGAAAGATAAAGAATGAAAACAATAGCATAAATGTCAAGAAAGAAATTACATTAATTCAAAAAGACAGAAATAAAGAAATGAAAGAGGGAGCAGAAAAATAACAGTGACAATGGAATATGTAGAAAGACACAAAGATAGAAAGAAAGATAAAGTCAAGTCAAGTCAGATCTATTTATATAGTGTTTTTTAAAGTAGAGCATTGTCTCAAAGCAACTTTACAAGTTTAAATTATCTCCTAATAACTACGTCCAATCCCAAACTGAGCAAGCCTAGGGCGACAGTGGCAAGGAAAAACTCCCTAAGTGTTATAGGAAGAAACCTTGGGAGGACCAAGACTCAAAAAGGGACACAACCTCCTTGGGCGGCGTAGATGATAAATCTAAGAACGAAACTAATTTATCTAAAGTAATAAGTCATGGTGTCACAGTTCAAATAAAATAATGTAACATATGCCCATCGGCATTAAGCAGTCCGATACACATAAATAATGAATAAAATAATTAAATAATCATCTTATCAAATAAATATTTTCAAATAAATAATGAAAATAAGTACAAATAAAGCTAAAGAAAGAAAGTAAGAATTCATAGAGAAAGAAATAAAGAAAGAGTGAGAAATACAAAAATAATAAATCACAACGGAATGAGTAAATAGAAAGTACAAATAAAGATTAAGGAGGAAAGGAGTAAAAAGAGCAATACAGAAAGAAAAAGTAAGAAATACAAGAGCAAAAAAAATGCAGTAAGTACAAAGAAAGATATATAGATACATAAATAATGACAAAAACCAAATAAAGGTTAATGAAGAAAGTACAAAGAGAAAGCAATGAAGAAAAGAACAAGTGAGGAATGCAAAAAAATCCAATTAATGACATCATTAAAAAGAAAAAAAGAAACATAATGAAAACAAGCACAAAGAAAAGCTAATGAAGAAATAAACCACATAGAGAAAGAAAGAAAGAAAACAAAACTGACAAATAAAACATCAATAAACAATGGAATAAGTAAAACAAAAGAAAGAAAGATGAATAATGAAAACAAAAACTAATAAATGTTAACAATGAAAGAAAGTAAATATGAATAAAAAGAAATAAAGAAAAGAAAGTGATGAATACAGCAACTTGAAATAAGTAAAAAGCAAAAAAGATAATGAAAACAAGATAATGAAAAAGATAATGAAAAAAGAATGAAAACAAGAACAAAGAAAGGTTAAGGACGAAATAAACTACATAGAGAAAGAAGTTAAGAAAATAAAACATAAATAAAACATCAATAAATAATGGAATAAGTAAAACAAAAGAAAGAAAGAAAGAAAAATGAAAACAAGAACCAGTTAATGTTAACAAAGGAAGAAAGTAAATATAAAGAAAAATAAATGAAAACAAAAGCGTTAGAAATACAACAACCATAAAAAACCGAAATAAGTAAAAACGAAACAGACAAAGAATGAAAACAAGAACAAATAAAAGTTAAAGAATAAAGGAAGTACAAAGAGAAAAAATACAATAACAATTTACAAGATACATAAAGAATGAAAAACAGGAAAATTAAAGGCCAAAAAAGAAAGAAAGTAAATTTAACAAGAAAGAAATGAAGAAAGTCTGAGAAATACAAAAACAACAAGAAATAATACAATAAGTACAAAGATTGTTAGATATATGCATAATGAATGAAAACAAGTACAAATAAAGGTTAAAAAAGAAAGCACAAGGAGAAATAATAGAAAATGAGTAAGTAAATAAAAAAGAGATAGAAAGAAAGAAAGCAAGCAAGAAAGAAACATAATGAATGAAAACGAGCATAAAGAAAGAGTGAGAAAATGATACAATATTAAATTATGATAAGTAAAACAAAGGAAAGAAAGAAAGAAAGAAAGAAAGAAAGATGAAGAAGGACAATCAACAGTCAAGAAAGAAAGAAAATAAACATGAAGACAAATAAATGAAGACGAGAGTTTTTGGATTTATTTTCCATCAGCTGAAGAAAGAAAACCTAAAGAATCTGTTGTTGTTTTCCCTCTGTTTTGACAGCCAGCTGGAACATTTCTCGGCTAAATCAACTTTTCCTGACCCCAAGAGTCTTTGCGATGGAACTTTTTTTTTCTTGCTTTTTAAAAGCACTTATGCTTATGATGGTCTGTCAAACTGTCCCGAGCTCAGAGGGGCGGAACTGAAAATAATTAGCGCTAGGCTGAGAGGAGCTTTAGTGCAGAGCGGAAGCGACTAGGACAGCAGGGCCACTCGCGCCTTTGACCCACCGGGCCGTTCTTCATGCTCCACTCCCTCGCTGATCTTACCCAGGTGACATCGGCCCGACAACCGTCAGGTCGCCCCGCCTGGCATATGGCGCCACTTGTGGTTGCTGTTCGTGAGCGGTGTTTGAAACAGCTGCGTCGGGGAACCTGGCCACAGGACGACATGTTTACCACTTTTGTTTCTGAATACAAAACAACCCTGGGGTCGACTGACTCTACTGGACTTTCTGGACTCCAGCAGGTGAGGGGCTCAAACTTTTTCCCAACTCTGGCATCTGTTCAGTTGTCCTTTTTCTTTAATTAATTTTTTTTAATGAATCTATCTGCATTTTTTTAATTATTCTCTAGTTCATTTTTTATCACTTTTTGTCTTTCACTTTTTTTTGTCTTTCAAAACTGTGCAGATGCAAGTCATTTCAGTGAAAGTAAGAAAACAAGAAAAAAAGAAAGAAAAAATGAATGAATGCAAGAATCAATGCAGAAGGAAGAAATAAAGTAAAGACAAAAAAGGACAAAGAAAGAAAGATATATCAAAATACATGTCAAACAAGTGTTACAAAAAAACCAACGAATGTTTGGTCAGCCAGTAACAGTTACTGGGAAAGAAAAAAGAGGAAAGACAAGATAAAAACGAGTAGGGAAGAAGGAATGATGCAAGTATATTAAAAACAAACTAAAGCCAGCCTCAGTTCAATTGATGTTATTTAAACATATAAATACTACGAGACATAAAAAAAAACAAGGAATAATATAATAAGAAAGAAGAGTGATGAAAGAATGCAGAAATAATAAAAACAATAAAGCTTTTTATATTATTATAAGTGCAATCTAAGTTTGGATTTTGAAAAGGGAAAAAAGACAGTAAGTGTATATGTAAAAAAAAGTAGTAAAAACAAACTAAAGCTAATAAATGAAATTACAAAAGAAAGAATACAGAAAGAAATGACTGGTCAAAAGACACACAAGTTAAGACACACAAAATAAGAAGAAGGAATGATATACATAAATAGAAGGAAGGAAAAAGAAACATACTTTAAGAAAAAAAAAGATGGCATAGCAGCAAGGAAAGAAAAAATAATTAATCATACACAAAATACATAAAATCAAGAATAAGTAAAAAACAAATAAGAAAATCAAAATAAAATGACTGGTCAAAAGAAATACATATGGAAAGGACAGTACAGATATAAAAAAAAATAAGGCGCACTAGACTAAGATGGAATGAAAGAGAAAAATACAAGAAAGTAACCATAGAAAGAAATAAAAGACATAAGCATTAAGTAAGGCAGGAAAAATGAAACAGGAAAAAATTAACAAATTATAAACTTAAATATAAATAAAATAAATAAATGAAGCCAATAAAAAGAAAAAATATATAAAAATATAAAAAGACAAAAATATAACAGAAGGATTGTCACAGAGATGTAGAAAAAGATAAAAAATGTTGAAAATAAATATGGAAATTTAAAGAGATTTAAAGACAAAAAGAAGAAGAAATTAAGGACAAATAAGAATTAAGGAAAAAAGAATGAAAGAAAGAAAGAAAGAAAGAAAGAAAGAAAGAAAAAAGAAAGAAAGAAAAGAGCAAGTCAGAAGGAATGGTACAAAATAAACTAAAAAGAAATTTAAGCTGGGAAAAGCAAAACAAATATGTAGAGAAAGACTAATGAAAGAGAAAAAAGCATAAAAAAATGAATCATTGATAACTGGTCAAGAGAAATAGAGAGGAGACTTAAAGACAAAAACGTAGACAAAGTTAGAATGAAGGAAAAAGTAAGAAAAACAAGGAAAGAAACAAAATTTTAGAAAACAAATGACAAATAGGAAACAAATGTATAAAAGAAAAAAAGACAGAATTATTAACCTACAACTGAAAACAAAATAAATAAAACTAATAATAAGTAAACAAAAGAAGGAAACACAGAATGAAATTACTGGTCAAAATAAATGTGCATGGAAAGGAAAGTAAAGACAAAAAGAAGGAATGGGAGGCTAAGAAAAAAAGAAAGAAAATAATCATAAAGGAGTAAAACACATTGGACAATAAGTAAAGCAGAAAAAACAGAACAGAAATGTGGGAAAGGAAAAATATACTTTAAAATCTAAACAAAGAATGAATAAAAAAAAGCAAAACAGAAGAAAGTGACTTGAGGAAAGAAATACACATGGGAAGGACAGTTAAAAAGGGGGGAAAGAAAGAAAGAAAGAAAGAAAGAAAGACAATCAATGGATAATGAATAAAATTAAATAAAGAATGAAAAACTGAAATAAATTATACTGATATGAGATGTTGAAAAGTGATAAAAGAAAATAATGATAAAGAAGAAAGAGAAAAAGAAGGAATAAATAAATAAATAAATAAAAACCAAAAGACAAAAAGTGGTTGAGAAATAAGTAAGGCTGAAGAAATAGAACAAAAGAGGACGCACAAATGTTGAAAAATACAACATTATGAACTAAAAATAATAAGTAAAAGGAAAAAAAAACACAAAGCAAGAAATGGAGACTGGTCAAAAACACAAACATGGAAAGCAGAGTAAGGAAAAAATAAAGAATACTATGCAAATACAGAATAAAGGATAAAATAAAGAAAGATGAAGAAAACAGAAATTACATTTAATACAAAAGAAAAATTAATGAATTCCAAACTTAACAATGAAATAAACCATGAATGAACTAAAAAAGAATAATTGAGAAAAATAAAAGAGAAATTGAATAGAAAGAAGGAACAAAAATGTAAAAAGTAATAAAAAATAATACATTGTAAACTTAAAAAAATAACCTAAAACAACAAAAAAATAAAAGAAAGAAAAACAGAAAGAAACAACTGGTCAAAAGGCATAGATGTTAAAAAGAAGGAATGATAGACAAAGAAAGGATGACGGAAAAAGGAGAAAGGTAGATAAGAAAATAAGATAGGAATAAAGAAAGAAAAAAAGGAAGACAAGAGACTGGGAAATAAGTAAGGCTGGAGAAACGGAATGGAATAAAATAAATAGATAATAAAAATAAGCGATGATAGACAAAAGAAGAAAAGTGTTTGGGAAATAAATAAGACAGAGGAAATAGAAAAGAAAGAAGGCAAACAAAAATAATGAATTATACATTTTAAAAGTAATATAAAGAATACATTTTAAAAAGAAAACAGGAAAAAATTATTGATCAAGAAAATGTTCTACCTTTTCTTGCTTGCTTCCTTTAGTTTTTGAAAGAGACGGCACAAAAGTATGAAAGTGAGGAATATAAAGAAAGAAAAACATAAAGAGATGGCTAGTCAGAAAAAATGACAATAAAAGAGAATAAAGGAAAAAGGAAACAAGAAAGAAAGAAAGAAAGAAAGAAAAAGAAAGAAAGAAAGAAAGAAAGAAAGAAAGAAAGCAGAAATAGAACTGAAAGGAGGAGGCAGAAAAAAACAACAAAACTTTAAAAATAATAATTCCTTTTGAGTTGCTTAGTCCTTTTTCTTTCTATTAATACACAAACAATTAAACTATAATTAAAGTAACTTGGAAGAATTAAAAAAAGTATCATAAAGAAAACAGGAGAGGAAGAGGGCAAGTAGTATAAAAGTGACAAAATAAGAAATAAAAATAGAAAGAAAGAAAAACACAGGACAAAAAGAGACTGAGAAATAAGTAAGGCTAAAAAAAGCATGTAAGTCAGCAATAAGAAAAACTGTTGCTGATAAAACATATAGAGAAAAAAAAACAGAAAGGTGGTCAAAAGAAATAGATAATAAAAATAAGGAAACAAAGGAAGAAAAATAAGAAAAAATAACAAAGGAAAAGGGAAAAAAAAAGAAAAACAAATAAGTAAGGCTGAAGAAATAGAACAGAAAGGAGAAGGCAAAAATGTAGAAAAAGAAGAAATATGAATAATAAATAAAATAATAATAATAAATAAATAAATAAATAAATAAAAAGAAAAAAAACAGAAAGACTGGTCAAGAAAACATTCTATTTTTTGTAGTTTGTGTTCCTTTTGAGTTGCTTTATCCTTTTTCTTTCTGTTAAGAAAACAGTAGAAAAAATGAAGAATACAAAAATGAAGTAAAGGTTAGAGAGGAAATGAAGAAAAGGTAAATCACAGGAAAATAAAGTGTCATAAAAGAAACCAAGATATAAAAAAGTATAAAAGTGACAAAATAAGGAAAAAAGAAATGTATGTAAGTCACAAATAAGAAAAATGATAGTATAGTATCATTAGTATAGTATAGAAAAGAAAAAATAAACACAAAACAATACCAAGCATTAGACATCAGACATTAGAGTACGTAACGTCAACAAAAAAAAATGCAGCATCATCGGTTACCAACAAGAAGTAAATACTTAAACAAAGAAAGAAAATAAAGAGAAGTATTTTGGAATGAGAAAAAAAGGAGCATGAAAAACAAAGTGATGAATGAAAACAAAGACAGAAAAGACTAAAGAAAGAGAAAGCCAATGTAAGGAAGAACAATATGTGAGGAGCAAAGAGGAGGACAAAAGAAATGAGGGCGGCGACATAAAACAGAAAAGTAGGAAACAACTTGTGTGAGGGTTTTTTTGTTTGTTTTTTACTTTTTTAATGACATCTGTTTTGAATGCTGTTTGTGTGAAAGAAGCCCATTAGATCTTCTCCAGTGTGTGTGTGTGTGTGTGTGTGTGTGTGTGTGTGTGTGTGTGTGCGCGTGCGCTGGGGGAGTTTGGATGATTTGTTATATAAGATGTTGATTTATTAAAGATGCTTCTTATTTATTTCTCTTTTTTTTTTTGCCTTGGTTTTTCATCATGCTCCGATTAGTAAA
The DNA here is from genome assembly GCA_025084515.1 of Ancistrus triradiatus. Classification (NCBI taxonomy): domain Eukaryota; kingdom Metazoa; phylum Chordata; class Actinopteri; order Siluriformes; family Loricariidae; genus Ancistrus; species Ancistrus triradiatus. The sequence goes on along the minus strand of JAJAGP010002509.1, from coordinate 22,929 downwards.
ACTCTTCAAACAGAGAGTCAGCAGTTATTCTAATCAAATCTTTTATTCATCAGCAATTCAGCCATGAATAAACATGAAGCTCCAGCACAGACCTTATGGAAACACCACTCAAAAGATGCTTCTTCTTCTTCTTCTTCTTTTAGTTTTTCTCTCTAGCTTCTTTTTCAAATCACTCAGCTTTTAAAACCATTTGGCTCGTGGAGGTTTCAGCTTTACAGTTGCTTTTCATTCTGAAGGCATTTCTTTCCTCTGGGTCTTTTGTTTACAAATAGTTTGGCTTTGTTTGTGTGCTTTGTATTCATTTTTTGTTTGCTTAAACCAAAGTCAGTTCATCTAATTTTAGCACTTAAATTATTTTGTAGCTTGATTTTGCTTATCTATTTTGATATATATATCTATTTATATCTAGCATACGCTTTTAAGTTGTAAAATTTATTTCCCTTTTTTATTCTATTCTATTTCTATCTATTTATACAAGGTTCATTTTTTTTCCAAACATTTTTGCTTTTGAAATTCTTCTATTGTTTGTTTTGTTTATGGAATCTGTATGATTGCTGGATTTCTTTGTCTTTGTATTCTTTTCTTTAGTTTTTTTTGTCTCTCGTTTGTCTCTCTGTTTTGATGTCTTTTGTAAACTCCAAATGTATTTTTTGAGCTTTTCTAAGGTACTACATTTAAGACATTTGTTTCTTTATTTGGTTGCTTAAAACTATTTTTGCTTTTGAAATTCTTATTTTCACAGTCATTTCAGTTTTTAAATTTAGTGTGGCTTTGGAATAGCTGAAAGTTTGCTTTTTTGTTTTTGGCTCTATGCTTTTGTATGTTGTCTTAAATTGGTTTGTTTTTAGTCTTAGTCTGGGTGAAGGACATCATTTTTATTCTAAATCTCTTTGTTTTGTTTTTTTGTTTTTTTTAATAGAGTTCAGTTCTTTTGAAATTTTTTTAGTTTTTGAAATTCTTACTTTCACAGCCATTTCAGGTTTATGGAATCTACACGAGTGCTCCTTTTACTTCTTGCTTCTACTTCTTGTTTTTTTATATATAAAGATGGCTGGAGATTTTCACTTTTTCACCTCTTCAAATTGATTTTGCTTTTAACATCTTTTTTTCAGAGTGGGGTGAAGATCTTTTTAGATATTTTGTTTTCAAGCCTTTTTAAATAACTTTCAGTTCTTGCTTGTTTAGCTTTTGTAATTTGTTCTTATTTATTTTTGTTTTACATTTTATAGTTGTTGACTTTGGTGGAACACTGGTTAAGGTATTAAAGTTTGAACCACAAGGCAAATGTGTGATTTGGAGCATTTTGTTAAGTTTCAAATGTTTTTTTAGTTATTTATTTGTTCCTCTTTAGCTTTTTTTTTAGTTATTTTAATTATTAGAACTATTTATTAGAACTAGTTATTTTATTTTTGGAATCTGTATGAGTACTGGAATTCTTTGTATTTCTCACATATTTTTCTTTAGTTTTAGATAAATATGGCTGAAGGTTTTCATTGTCTTATAACTTTTTGCAATTGTATTTTTGCCTTAAAATGCTTTTGCTTTTGTTGTACAGTGGTTAAGGTTCTGGCTTTTAAAAAAAGTTTAAAGTTTTTTTACTTTATTTTGGTTAATGTTTTTCTTTTTAAATACTTGCCTTGATTTCGATATTTTTAGTTATTAAGAACTGTTACTTTTTGACTCATTTTGTTTTATTTTTGATATACAGATGGCTGAAGGTTGGCTGGTTTCAGATCAGGAGCTAAACGCTGACATTCCTCTTTTCTTGGAGAATAAATTAGCACTGAGCCTGGAGGAAGTGGCGACGAGGGACCTCACCAAATTAACTCATCACTATCTTTTATTCTTGTGCACTCGACCCCGCCCCCTGCTTAATTAAATGCCTCCTCTCACCCACCGAGTGATATGTCTAAAAATAAAAAATCAAAAAAGAAACTGTACTGCCTTTTGCAGTACAACTAACATTTAAGGTCTTAAATATATTGTAATATTAAATTATATTTAAAGTAGTTATTGCAATAATTTCCATCCATTTATTTGTTTTAGTTTTTCTTTTTTGTTAAGAATGCTTAATACTGACCCAAGTTTTCACTAATAAAAAAAGAATTTATCCAAATTCAATTGGATATTTTCAAGTAACAGAATAAATAGAGCTACAACCACATGACTAACCTATATAAAATAAATTGTAATAAAGTTTTTAAAAGTTTATTATGAGTATGTAGCAACATAACTTTTTTAAGAATAAATTAAATTCAGTTTCTTTTAAAGAAAAAAGATATTAACTTATGTATAAAATTACACTTTCAAACAGAAAGGCTTTTTTCATTAAAATGTAATACAAAATAAAATATATATATTGTTTACAAACATAATATTAAATATTTTTCCATTATGTATTGCTTTTCTTCATGTGTAGAATAAAAAAATATATATTTTTAATATATCCAAATTCAATTTCATATTTTTATGTAACAAAATAAAAGAGATACAACCCAATGACTAACTAATATATAAAACAAATTAGAATAAAATAGAATGAAAAAGAAATAGAAAAGAAAAAGGTATATACGTCTAGAAAAGATATATATCTTCTTGTAACATACATCAACTACTGATGCAACCTGGACACATCATCAGTGATGTTACCCGGGATCACAGAGTGTTTTGGGTCTTTCAAACATCATACACTGTCCTCCGGGCAACCCAGCCAGGGGTGATCAACCCCCCATAGCCCACCCCCAAGTTTGTGTCCAAGAAGCACTACCCTACCCACGGATCTCCTCGCCTGATCCACAGCCACCGCAAGGCAACCTCTGCCGCCTCCGTGGCTTCCTTAATAGCTCTACGTTTATTGGCCCCAGTGATGCCCAGGATGTTGTAGACCCTGCAGAGGGTCTGGCCTGCGAACCCTCTGCATCCCACCTCAATGGGCTCACATCTTGCTCGCCATTCGTTGCGACGACACTCCTCCAGCAGATCCTGGTATTTGGCCCTCTTCCGCTCATTGGCCTCCTCGATACGGTCTTCCCAGGGGACCGTAGGTTCTAGGAGCACCACCTGCTTGGAGCTTACTGAAGTCAGCACCACATCTGGCCTTAGAGATGTCTTGGCTACATTCTCTGGGAACTTTAATTGCTTCCCTAGGTCCACTCTCAGTTCCCAGTCTTGTGCCGTTGCTAGATGGCCAGCAGAAGAGGTCCTGGCGGCAGCTGGTTGGTTCTTCCCCAGATCTGACAAAGGAGATGGTCTTCTTCACTGGGAAGAACGCTTGCACTGCGTAATCCCAATGCATATGGTGTTTGCTACAGCCTTCAAGACCTGGTCATGCCACCAACGGTAGCGCCCCTCGCTCAGGCCTCTCGGACAGCAACTCCATGTGCTCCAGGGTCCCTTTCTTCTGGCACAGAGCACACACTGGAGACTCCACCTTCCCCCACAACAACAGGTTGGGTCGGCTTGGCAGTTCGTCATAGACAGCCTGGACCAGAAATTTTATGCACTGGGGCTTGGCTCTCCACAGCTCGATCCAAGTGACTTTACGCTCCACTGCCTGCTCCCATCGCGTCCAGGCTATCTGCTGCCGCATTCCCACCATCCTGCCTGCTCTCTCTTCTTCAACTGCCTCTCGCACTTCCTCCTGGAGCAGTGCTCTCTTATCTTTCCCCTTTGCCTTGTCGTAGCAAGGTGTTGTACTGCAGCCCAGGCCTTCTCTTCCCCGCGCCACTGTCCCCACCAGAGCTCTGTGCCGCAGCCGTGATTCGGCAACTTCTACGACCTCTATTGCCCTCCATATCCACCCGGTCCTGACTTCAATCCCAGCTTGAGAGATTTTTGGGTTACATGACTCTCTGTATTGCAGCACCTCCCTAGTGCGGCTCACCTTGAATTCCTCATTCAGGCTGCTGATGGGGAGCTTCAGCATGTTGTTTTTCCCATACAGGGCGATGCTGCTCAGACTTCGCGGTAGACCCAGCCACTTCCTCAGGAACCTGCTGACCCTCTTCTCAAAGCCTTCAACTGTGGAAATCGGGACTGCGTACACTAAAAATGGGTCATAGAATTCTTGGGAGGATACCATGCTGGTACACCCAGGCCTTGAGCTTGCCCGGGAGACCTGACTTGTCCACGATGGTTAACCAACTCCTGGTTGGTCGACTGGATGGCTGCTGTATCTCTCAGGCTGCAATCGTAAACCTTCTGGGTGCCACCAAGTGTGAATTGGAACTTGTTGGTAACCTTTCCTTTCTTCAGCACAAGGGATCTGGATTTCGCAGGCTTGAAGGTCATGCGGGCCCAGATGGTTAGTTCCTCCAGACCCTTCAAGATCCACTTGCTCCCTGGGACCTTTGGTGTTGTCACAGTCAGGTCGTCCATGAAGGCCCTGATGGGCAGCTGCCTGATGCCGGACTTGGTTAGGGGTCCTCTGCACTTAACCTCGGCAGACTTCACCAGCATGTTAATGGCAAGTGAGAAGAGGATCACTGAAATTGTGCATCCAGTAATAATTCCCTTCTCCAACTTATGCCAGTCCGATGTTGTGGACCCTGCTGATACTTTCAGACTGAACCTGCTGTAGTAGTCCAGAATGAGGTCTCTGAACTTGGCTGGAACATGATGCCAGCGTAGTGCCCCTTCTACCAGCTTGTGAGGTATGGACCCATACGCATTTGTGAAGTTCAACCACAGCCACCTTTGTTCTCTCTGGCTTCCCTTATCAGCTGTGTGACTACCCCGTTGTGTTCCAGACACGCTTTCTGGATCTTTGGGATCCCTCCTTTCTGGACTGAGGTGTTGATGTAGGAGTTTCTCAAGAGGTAGTCTGTCAGACACCTGGCGACAATGCTGAAGAATAGTTTCCCTTCTTAGACTCTTCGTCTTTTGGAATCCATACCCTTTCTGTGAACCCCCATTGTTCGGCAACATTTCCTCTCCTCCAGATCACCTTCAGGATCCTCCAGAACCTGTGGAGCAACTTTGAGCATATATAGAGATATAAAGACCAAAAACACACTGACAAGAAGAAATATTATACAATTTCAAAAGCTACAACCTTAGTGAGTAATATATATATATATATATATATATATATATATATATATATATATATATATAAATTGTGTTAAGGTAAAAAAAAGTGTATGATTTGTGGATGTTTGTTCATTTGACAACATATTTTAATCAATAAATTAATTAAGGAATGAATAAAATTAAATTTTATTTAAAGAAAATAGGCTTAAAAAACGTAATATTTTATTTTAAAAACTTTTAAAAATAGAATGGTTACTTATGTTAAAACGTGTGTATATACATCATATTTTTCTTCATGTGTTCTTTTCTTTTGTATAAAATAAAATTAATAAATTATAATAAATAATTGATTAATTCATGATTTGTTTTTCTTTACTCACTTTTAATATAAAGACCAAAAAAGTCCCCCCAGAAAATCCTGAACTCATGGTATTTTATGCCGACTGTAACGCTCGGTGGCGGATCCACAAAAGCAGCATAGATAAGGTAAGATAGCTCTGGATTCCAGGCGATGATCATACGCCAAGCTGAAGAAGAAGCGGCGTGAGGAAGAGGCAGCATCCGTCATCTTCTTCAGCCATTTCATTAGCACGGCGGCACGTCTGTTTTTGGGAGCCGCCGATCATTCCTCCGACTGCATTGTTCATGGCCTGCTAACAGAAAGCCATTCTTCTCCAGTTGTGATTGATATTGATATTAGCATTAGCGCCGCGGCGGCTCGGCTAGCCGTTTGTTTGCATAACAATGAGCCGTGATGAAAGGGCTTTAACACAACAATCAGAAAGCAGTGCTTTTTTCCGTTTGTTTGTTTTCTTTGTTTTCTGTCACAGTCTGAAACGTTTACTAGCAGCTAAATCATCACGGCCAGCCTCCTACTCAATCTGTACTTTTCGAGCTACACTTTTTTATTCTTTTCTATACAAAAAAGTTGACCCTATTTCAAAGATTTTGGATGGCTCTGACTTATTGATTTTCATATTTTATACAGTATTTTGTGATTTTTTTTTTGTTTTTCATTATCACATGCTTTTGATGGTGTAAAATAAAACATTTCTTATTTACGAGCAGTAATTTCTAGGCTTTTTCTTACCTGCAGCTATGCTTTTAGATTTTTTTAGTTTGTTTCTTGAATTAAATGTTAAGAGTATATTTGGACGGCTGTACTTTAAAGTATTTAGTTAAGATTTATCTGACTAGTTTTCCTTTTATTTATTTCGTTTTATATGGCCAAAATATATTTGGACAGCTGTTTTTTATTTGTTTGGAAATCATATATCCATTTCTTTCATTTATTGATTTAGTTTTATCAGTTTATTTTCGTTCAACTAAACGTTAAAAATGTATTTGTACTGCTGTTTTTTTTTCACTTTCTTTAAAAAAAAAAACTCATATTGCATTTGTGTGTGTGTAGTTTTCTTGTCATTTTGTGTGTTTTTTGTTTTATTTATAATTTCTGTGAAATATTTGAGACTGCTCCCAGATATGTGGTGTTATTTCATTTTCTTTTTACTTTTTGTAAAGCCTATTTTCGCTTTTTATTCCATATAGTTTTTGCATGCATGTTGTTTTGTTTTGTTTTTATTTATTTAATGATGTACCTATTTGTTTATTTAAAGTTATTTGCATTGTCTTTTTGTCTTTTATTTTTTTGTTTTTATTCAGAGTTTAAATTTAAATATTTTTTATTCTATGTTGTATTAATAATTTAATTTAATATAGTATTTGTGTGGATGATTTACTGTTTTAATTAGCTTTTTTTATTTAGTAATTTAGCTATGTATTTTAATGAAGTGATGTGTGTTTTTTTTTTTTTTAGGTTAGATTAAATATTTTTAACCTGCATTTATAATTTAGCTCCTAGCTTATTTTATTTATGTTTTACTTTTATTAATAATTTTTTTTTGGACACCACACTTTTTCTTTTTTATTTCATCTAGTATTTGTGTGCATGTTTTATTCTTTTTTTGTTTTATTTAATGATTTATCTATTATTTTTATTCAGTTACATAGTTGAAATTTGTTCAGCTGTTCTATTTTTATTTCTTTAATGTATTTTGTGGTATTTGTATGTATACAAATAAATATACTGAAATAGAAGGGGTATTTTCATTAAAAATGTAATAATAAACAAAAAAGATGTGATTTTAAATCATGTACTTTTCTTTTTGTGTAAAATAAAGTAATACATAATATGTCATTCAATTTATTACTTTCAAATAATAAAAAGAGCTACAAGTAGGTGACTAATAAATTGTAATTTACAAAAGGCATTATTTTGTAAAGAATTGGTTGTCTACACCGTTTTTGAATTTTATAATTGATTTATTTTTGTTTAATTAAAGGTTTAAAATATTTTTAGACTGCTAATTTTTTGACATTTATTTAGCTATGTTGTTCTTTATTTATTTCATTTTATTGATTTATTTTTGTGTAATTTAAGGTTTAAAATATATTTGGTTTGTTTAGCAATTTTGGTCATGTATTCATTCAGTTTTATTGTTTTTTTTTTCATTCTATTAAACATTTAAAATATATCTGTACTGCTGTTTTTTTCACTTTATTTTTATTTTGTATAGTATTTCTTTGTATATTTTATTGATTTTTGCTGTTTTATTTAATAATTTAGCTTTAAAAGCATATTTTTGTTGACTTTTTGATCCTTTTGTTTTGTTAATTTATAGTTTTTATAAAGTATATTAACATGCTCATTCCTTTTTTTGAGGGGGAGTATTGCTTTTATTTTTCTGGACAGCATTTTTTCTCTTTTTATTTTATACAGTGCATATAACAATATATGCATGTATTATTTGTCTTTGTTTTTTATTTAAAGATTTACATAATTGATTTATAAAAGTAATTTGGTATGTTTTTATTTTTCTTACATTTTATTTTAATTTTAGAGTTTAGACTAAATATTTTACCATGCTCCTAGCTTTTTAGTGTAATTGATTTTCTTTTCTGGACAGCACAATTTCTCATTTTAATTCATAAAGTTTTTGTGTTTTATTGGGTTTTTTTTTATTATTATTATTATTACTATATGATTTTTTTTTCTAGACATCCCACTATATTTTTATTTCATATAGTTTTGTATGTATGTTTTCTTGTTTTTGTTGGTTTAAAAAATGATTTAGCTATTTATTTCATTAAAGCATATTTTTGCTGGTTTTTTTGTGTCTTTAAGGTTGTTTGAGTCATAGTTTTAAAGAAATATAATAATTTTCTGTTAGCTTTTGGTTTTTGTTTTATTCTCCCTTTTATTACTGTATAGTATTTATATATGTTTTTGTTGTTTTAATTTAATGATTTAGTTATTAATTAGCAAAGATGTACTCATGTTGTCTATTGTTTTGTTTTATTTATAGATTTGATGAAAAATTTTCCCTGCTCCTAGCTTTTTGTGTTTTTTTGTTTTTTTCTGGACAGCAAAATTTCCCGTTTTATTTCATATAGCGTTTGTGTGTAGTTTTATTGTCTTATTAAATTTTGCTTTTATTGTATTATTTGTTGGACAATCTTTTTTTATTTCACAATATTTGTGTGTATGTTTCATTGTTATGTTGTTTTATTTAATGATTTGGCTATTTATTTCATTAAACTAAAAACATATTTTTGATGCATTTTTTAACTATTGTTTTGTTTTATTTATAGTTTCTATGAAATATTTTAACCTGCTTCTTGCTTTACAGCTTTAAACATATAATATATAACATATAACATTTCTATAATTTATTTTATATTTAATTTATATAATATTTATGTTTTATATTTAATTACAATATATAATAAAATATATTATATATTGTAATTATCATTATAATTGTAATGATATAATTGTGGGATATTTGTTTCGTATTTATTTGATTTCTTTTTTTTTTTTAAATGAATGAAATTCTGAATTATTTTTAAACCTTAAACAGGTGGCGCTATCCACATCTGTGAGAACAATATCATTTTTTATTCATATCTCAATCTGAAGAGCTGGAGGATCTTCTGACCACTTGAACCATCTGCTGGGCTCTAAAGTGCTAATCATCCCTCCTTCAGACGGCAGGATCTAACCGGGGCTCTACTGACGTTCGCTCGGCGACAGAGCAGTGACAAAATGCGGATGTTTGTGGACATTGAAGGGGAGAAAAAAACAGCACATATATAATTGTCAACAGTATTACCTCCACCCAAAAAAAAAGGTTATTTCTTATTAGATTTCACTTTTTATTTCACAGAGTATTTGTGGGCAAGTTTTATTGTTGTTTATTTATTTAATGTTTTAGCTATTTGTTTTATTAAAATCATTTGTGTTGTTTTTTTAAGTTTAGATTTATTAGATTTAGATAATTTATTAGATGCTTGATTTATTTGTCAAGTCAGATCTATTTACATAGCGTTTTTTTTACAATGGAGCATTGTCTCAAAGCAACTTTACAAGTTTAGTAGATAATAAATCTAAGAATTAATTTATTAATTAATTTATTTATTTCCAGACAGCCTATTTTCTCTTTTTATCTCATATTATTGGCATTTATTTTATGTTATTTGTTTTATTAAAATTATTTGTGTTGTATTTTTTAGCTATTTTGTTTTGGGTTTTTTTATATCCCAATTTCTCCTTTTATTTCATATACAATTTGTGTGTAGTTTCATTGTTTTTAGTGTTTCTTTAAATGACTTGGCTATTTGTTTCATTAAAACAAATTCACATTTTGTTTTTGGTTTCTTTCAGTTCTAGTTTAGCTCCTTGATTTTTGGTTTTATGTTTTATTATTTTATTATCAATTTAAATATTTTTATTTCTAGACAGCCTCTTTTTATCTATTATAGTATTTGTTTGCATGTTTTATTATATTTTATTTAATTTAATGATTTAGCTATGTGTTTTATAAAAGTTATTTGTGTTGTGTTTTTAATATTTTATTAAATATTTTAACATGCTCCTAGCTTTTTTTTTTTTATCTTTTTTTTTAATAGCTCAATTTGTCTTTTTTAACATGTCTTTTTTCATATAGTACTTGGGTTTAATGTTATTGTTTTTAGTGTTTCATTAAATGACTTAGGTATTTGTTTCATTAAAACAAATTCATATTTTGTTTTTGGTTAGCTAGTTTAGCTCCTAGCATTTTGGCTTTATTTTTTATTTACTTTTTTTTTTTTTTTTTATTCTATTGATTTTTCTGTACAGCACACTTTTTAATTTTTAATTTCATATACTATTTATGTGGATTTGATTGTTTTTGTAATTTAATTTAATGATTTAGCTATTTATTTTATTTTAAGCAAAGGCATATGTTGTTGTTTTTGATAGTTTTTTTTTTGTTGTTCAGTTTTTATTTGTTTGATTTTATTTATAGCTTCTATGAAACTTGTTATTTCATAGCTCATGCCAGCTTGCGCTACCTGCTGAGAGACCTGCTGAGAGACGCTTTGTTCAAAATGCAAATCCCCCATCAAAAAAACAAGACGAGGAGACCAGATGCTGGAACCGGGACGTTACACAACTCGGGATGGAAGGCGAGGAGCTTTTCTAATCCGGACCTAAGAAGCAGCATCCGACTGACATCAAGAATGAGGAATGTAATTACAGAACGCAGGGAAGAAAAAGAAGCCGGAGAATAAAGTAGCATTTGAGAAGAAGAAAAAAAAACAGGTTTTTTTGCAGGCTTTGCAGATATCACTCAGTCCATCGTAGATCCGCGTATGGCCTGATGTTCCAAGGACAGCCCTCATACTGGCCTCCCCAGAAAGCGTTTGTGTTGTGTTTTTGTTTTGTTTAAACATGTTCATTTGCAAAATGATTTTTGCAATATCTGGCGGCCCATACGGGGCATTACCAGGGCCTGTTCTTTGTAGTATGGCTGCCCCACTCCACTCTGACCTTGAACAGGTGACTACAGAAGCCCGGAGACACCCGTAGAGAGTATCATGCTGGATGTGACGACCTCAGCCATGCTTGTTGGATGATCTGTTGATTCTTTATTTAACTTTGATGTGTTTCATATATTATGTTCTTCCTGTTATTACTTATTTATTTATTTATTTATTTATTTATTTTTGTAAAGGAGAAGCCTATTTCTCCCCATAAATGCTTTTCTCTTTTTTCCGCATATTGCTAGCATGCTTCCGAAATCCTTTTTTTTTAAAATCAGAGCTCCCACAGCTCAAAAAAAATTCTGATTTTTTTTTAATCCAAAGACATTACATACCTACATGAGGCAGGTATTATCCTGGATTTATTCCTCTCCGGTTTGGCCTCGTGCTAATCTGCTTGGAAGCACATGCCGCCTCGTAGCGTAAATGCTAATTATAATCCCTTGCTAATCAGAAGGCTCCATGGATACGCAGAGCGGTTGCGCGCTGCTGCAGCAGAAAAAAGGGCAACGCGTCAGAACGTGACAGGTTTAAGCGAGAGCAGGAATTCAATGAAGCTTAGCCGTGCCGTCCCGTTGTGTCACTTTTTTTAGTTTTAGATTTCAAATATCAGCTTTGTTGTGGGTTTTTTTTTTTTTTTTTTTTGAATTTGGAGTTTGATGTTTTCGAGCTTATTTATTTATTTATTTATTTATTTTACCCATATTTTTGTGGTTTTGGGGTTTAGTTTTCACTTTTTAGCTATTTTAATTATTTTCTAACAATAATAATATATAATAATAATAATAATAATAATAATAATAATAAATAATGTAAATTATGTAAAAATATAAATAAAATATGTAAGATTTTTTTATGTGGTAGTTGTAAAGCACCTCCAAACACAAAGCACTTCCAACCTTGAAGGCTACAACAGCCAGAAGACCAGTTTATATTTCAAATATCAGCTTTGTTGTAAGGTTTTATTGGTGTTATGCTACTAATTGTTTATTAATTATAATTTCTTTTAGTTTTTATTTTATTTGTTTTATTATTATTATTATTATTATTATTATTATTATTATTAATTGTATTTATATAAAAAACAAACCAACATTATATATATTTGTGTTTGATTGTTTGTTTATTTGTTTAAGTATTTAAATATAGTAATAATAATAATCCAACCTTGCGGCAGCACATCCAACCTTGAGACAGATGGGTTACAACAGCCAGAATACCATGTCACGTTCCACTTCTGTCAGCCACTTTCATGTCATTTTTAAGTTTATATTTCAAGCTTTATTTAGCTTTATTTATTTATTCATTCATTCATTCTTTAGTTTATATAAAAATAAAAATGAAATAGATTATTATTATTGTTGTTGTTGTTGTTGTTGTTGTTGTTGTTGTTGTTATTATTATTATTATTATTATTTCAATATTAAACAGAAATTATCATTAAATTATTTACTTTTATTTGGCTACATAACTTTCCTGACAGTTTTCAGAACAAGTCACCTGGCGAGCAGAAAAGTGCCTCAGAATACATAGCACATCCAACCTTGAGTCGGATGGGCTACAATTTCCACATGACCATGGGATAGGTTTGGGAATAGGGCTGGGTTAGGGTTAGGGTTAGGGCAATATATTATGAGATAAGGGTTTAGGGTTTAGGATTAGAGTTTGGTTATGGTCAGGGCTACATATCATACGAGTTAAGGATTAGGTTTGGATTAGGGTTAGGGCTGTATATCATGAGGTTATGGTTAAGGATTAGGTTTTTGTTCAGGCTAGAACTGTATATCCCAAGGTTAGGGTTTAGGATTTAGGATTAGGGTTGGGCAGGGTTCTTCGGGTTTATACATTGGGGCAAAAAAGTATTTAGTCAGCCACTGATTGTGCAAGTTCTACTTAGAAAGATGAGAGAGGTCTGTAACTTTTCATCATAGCTACACTTCAAACTATGAGAGAACCACATGAGAAAAAATAAACAGGAAATCACATTGTAGGATTTTTAAAGAATTTATTTGTAAATTATAACTCAATACGTTGTAACATAACCTTTGTTGGCAATGACAGAGGTCAAACGTTTCCTGTAAGTTTTCACCAGGTTGGCACACACTGTAGCTGGTAGTTTGGCCCCATTCCTCCATGCAGATCTCCCTCTAGAGCAGTGATGTTTTGGGGCAACACAGACTTTCAACTCCCGCCACAAATTTTCTAATGGGGCCAAGGTCCAGGACCTTGAAATGCTTTTTACAGAGCCACAACTTCGTTGCCCGAGCGGTGTGTTTGGGATCAGTGTCATGCTGGAAGACCCAGCCACGTTCCATCTTCAATGCCTCTCACTGATGGAAGGAGGTTTTGGCTTAAAATCTCACGATAACATGGCCCCGTTCATTCTTCCCTTAAAACGGATCAGTCGTCCTGCCCCCTCTGCAGAAACACAGCCCCAAAGCATGATGTTTCCACCCCCCATGCTTCACAGTAGGTACGGTGTTCTTGGGATGCAACTCAGCATTCTTCTTCCTCAAAAACACGGCAAGTTGAGTTTTTCACCAAAAGTTCTATTTTGGTTTCATCTGACCACATGATATTCTGACTCACCATCCTCTTCTGGATCATCCATATGCTCTCTGCCAAACTTCAGACGAGCCTGGACATGTACTGGCTTAAGCAGGGGGGTACGCCTGGCACTGCAGGATCTGAGTCCCTCTCGGCGTAGTGTGTTACTGATGGTAGCCTTTGTTACTTTGGTCCCCGCTCTCTGCAGGTCATTCGTCCCTCTGTGTAGTTCTGGGATTTTTGCTCACTGTTTTCTCATGATCATTTTGACGACCCACGGGATGAGATCTTGTGTGGAGCCCCAGATCAAGGGAGATTATCAATAGTCTTGTATGGTCTCATTATCTTACAGTTGCTTTGCAGTTGCTCCCACAGTTGATTATTCACACCAACCTGCTTGACTCTTGTAGATTCACTCTTCCCAGCCTGCTGCAGGTCTACAATTTTCTTCCTGGTGGTCCTTCAACAGCTCTTTGGTCCTGGCCATGGTTGAGTTTGGAGTCTGACTGTTTGAGGCTGTGGACAGGTGTCTTTTATACAGATAATGAGGTCAAACAGGTGCCATTAATACAGGTAACGAGTGGAGGACAGAAGAGCTTCTTAAAGAAGTAGTTACAGGTATGTGAGAGCCAGAAATCTTGCTTGTTTGTGGGTGACCAAATACTTATTTTTCATAATGATTTACAATTAACTTCTTTAAAAATCCTACAGTGTGATTCCCTAATTTTTTTTTTCTCATTTTGTCTCTCATAGTTGAAGTGAGAACTCGCACAATCAGTGGCTGACTAAATACTTTTTTGCCCCACTGAATCTGTATATCATCAGTAGAGTTAGGGAGGGTTAGTGTTAGGTCTGTATATTATAAGGTTAGGGTTAGGGCTGTATATTCTGGGATTAGGGTTTAGAATTAGGTTAGGGCTGAATGTCATGAGGTTTAGGATTAGGGTTAGGATTAAGTCTGTCGCCACTCTTGGTCTTATTTCTCCCAGTGTAGAAGCAATTGTTTACTTTAATAAAGAAAAAAAAGGACCAGTTCCTTGTTTCTTTTCTCTTCTATCTTTGCTTCTTTCTACAGAGAGCAAACACCGAGCAAGACAGAGAATGCCCTGCAAATCCTTTTTTTGTTTTTTTTTCTTTCTAATTCAGGAAATGAGCCCCATTTTCAAGTCGCCATCTCCTACTGCAGTCAATTTGTGCACAAAGCTCTTCACGCTCAGCTTCCCAAACATTCCTGGACAAGTTTGGCGGCTCGGCGGCTCGGGTGCTAACGAAACCCGACAAGTTTGGCTCGGCCCTACATAACGAGAGAAGGGGGGGGGGAGCTTATTACAATCCATAAAAGTCACCTTTCCCCAAAAGCCACTGGGGAAATAGGCGGCGGGAGGTCTGCGTCTCTGAGATGACGGGGCCAACGAACCCACGCAGATGGCTAACGGAAAAAAGAAGGTGTAAATTAATTGCGCGAGATGAAAGTGAAGGCTCGGGCGCTTGACACGACCCTTTCAAGTCACCTCCTCTTTCGCTTTCATGTTTATGGATTTTGCTTTTTCTTTTTTTTTTTGGAGGCCGTAACCCCTTAGAAACGATGAAGGTCTTCCAAAGTTTGGGAATCCGATGTCCAAAGTTTTGGGACCCAATCGTAAAGGTTACGAAAAAGTGAGGCGGAGTCTCATATTTATGGATTTGCACTTGCACGGACCTTGGGGTTCGTACCACATCCATGTAGGAACTGCTGGAGGACCTAAGTGGCATCCAAGGTTGGAAGTTCCACCAGAATCCCCCATCCAGGAGCAACCTGTGTTAATTGGCGTTAAATGGAGCTCGATCCGTGACGCTTGATGAGCCCACACCGGGGGATCTCTGGTGGTGTCGCCTGCCAAATCGGTCCTGCTTCTGCAGTGGATCATTATAGTCGTGACCCACCGAGCCTCATGCTGGGAGAACATCCAGATCTGGAGGAGACAAGGGTGAAGACGGAGAGGACCTGGCAACTGTAGCAGCAAGCTGCATTTAACACGGCGTGAGTGGGTTAGGGTTAGGGTTAGGAGCGACTTTAGACCTACAGAGAACTTTATGCTCAAAGAACATTACGCTTTATTTGTTTCTACATCGGGAAAAAACACAATGCATCGATTAACCGACCAACCAATAATGCGTAATTAAATCCTTAGCAAAAATGAGACCAAAGAAAACAAGAATGAGAAACGGAATGGAGTAAAGAGTAAGATAATAAATAATAAAACACAAAGACCCAAAAGAAAGAAATAACAGTGGCCAAATGCATAATCAATTAAGAATTCAAAATATAAAGAAGAAATAACAAAAATTAGATAAAAGCTACAAAATAATTCATTATAAAACAAAGGGAAAGAGAAGGAGAGACAAGAAACATACAAAAATGTTAAATAGTAAAACAAGAACGAATGATGATAAAGATTTAAAATAGGAAAAAAAGAAAAAGGAAAGGGAAAGACAAAGAGAGTAAAAAGAAAAATAATTTTTTTTATAAATTGTGTGCAATGAAATTTGGAAAGTAGTCAGGATTTTGAGAAGATCAGCACAGTTTGACCAAGAACATTTTGACCCAGTTCTTCTATCAAATTGGTTTCAATCTTCAACAAGGGGATAATCAAAAAGTTTCACCTATTTTCGTTGTATCATACTCGAGCACTACATGTCCCACAGTGCATTGCCATGTACAAGGTCTTCGTAAAAAAGACACATTGTTAGGAAATAAGGATTTAGTTCTCAAAAACTTTTGCATACCCTGAATTCTAGAGGGATCTCAAATGAAAAAGAATGCTTTATTAGCTAGACTTATGAGATCAGTTACATAAACTGGGGTTGAAGAACCATCAGAACAAAAATAAAAAAGAAAGGAAAAAAGGGAAGCAAGCAAGAACAAATGGTGTTAGAAACAAAAGATGAAAAAGTTATGAGCAAAAAAAAATAAAGAAAAACCCTTTAAAAATGAAAGAATTAAAAGAATAAATAAACATGACTAAACAAAGTAATAAATAAAATAGTAAAGAAAAACTAAAAAATATTTTTAAAAAGACAGAAAAATAAAATGTTAAAGGTAATTAAGCAGAAAATAATTGAATATATAACTAAATTTAAAAATGAGAAAGACATAATAACAGAAAGATTAAAATACCAAATAGACACAACTAAGAAAATAAGTTAAACATATTGAAAACGTTAAATATATGCATTGACTACATAACTGTTTTTGGAAAGCAAGCCAGGAAAGGGAACCAGTGTTAAAAAGATGAAGATGTTATAGACAGAAAAAAAAGAATTTCAGAAGTTTTAAAATCAAAATAAGGAATTTACAAAAAAATATGACAAAATAAGTTGAATAAATCAGTAAAGAAAAACTAAAAGAAAAAAAAATGCAGTGAAGACAAGAGAGAAAAGTGATTTAGTACAAAATAAGTCATAAGTCATAAAATTAGATAAACTCAGTTTAAAGAGAACGCAGTTAAACAAAAATATTATATATGACAAAAATATTATACTTGGTCATTTATTTATTTATTGAGGAAAATGATCCAATATTACATATTAGTGAGTGGCAAAAGTATGTGAACCTTTGCTTTCAGTATCTGGTGTGACCCCCGTGTGCAGCAATAACTGCAGCTAAACGTTTTCTGTAACTGTTGATCAGTCCAATTTTAGCCCATTCCTCTGTACAGAACAGCTTCAGCTCTGGGATGTAGGTGGGTTTCCTCACATTAGCTGAGCATGGCAGAGCATGGCAGAGTATAAGCATGGCCTCACTAAGGCTAAAGCTGCATACTTCTCTTCAATCATAGAGAAAAATAAGAATAATCCAAGATTTCTCTTTAATACAGTCTCCAAATTAACAAAAAACCCCACAGAAAGTGACTCTCCCGTTCTGTGTAATTTTAGCGGTAATGATTTCATGACTTTCTTTAATGATAAGATAGAAAACATTAGGCATAAAACTCAATGCTCATCACATCACCAAACTATTCAGCCACCTTCCAGATGCAGCACTAGTGAAGACATCTGTTTAATGAGCTGTAAATCAAGATTAGAATCTTTTACCCCAATTACTAATACAGAACTATCCGCACTGATCAGCTCGTCTAAGTCATCAACATGTTTATTAGCTCCAATTGCTACACGTTAACTCAAACAAGTAATACCTAGTATTATAGAGCCAGTGTTAGTTATTTTAAATTCATCCCTTACCTTAGGTTATGTGCCCAAATCCTTTAAGTCTGCCGTTATCAAACCACTGATTAAAAAAGCCAATCTTGACCCTTGTGTGATAATCTAATTATAGACCAATTTCAAATCTAGCTACCGTTTTTCTGTCCAAAATCTTAGAAAAAAGCCGTCTATCAGCAGCTCTGCAGTTACCTCCAAAGGGAATGAAATTTATGAAACATTTCAGTCTGGCTTCGGACCCATCATAGTACTGAAACAGCATTAATTAGGGTACTAAATGATTTGCTAATGTCCTCAGATAAGGGATTGGTTTTCTTTTCTTGTTCTGTTAGATTTAAGTTAAGTGCAGCATTTGACACTATAGATCAAGATGATTTACTAAATAGACTAAAAATACTGTAGGTATTAAAAGGATTAGCAATTTCTTGGTTTAAATCCTACTTATAACCGACCGTAGCCAGTTTGTTCATATAAATAATCTAAGATCTAAGATCTCAAAAGTGAAGTATGGCGTGCCTCACGGGTCAGTGCTTGGCCCGCTTTTATTCTCTCTGTACATGCTGCCACTAGGCTCAGTTATTCGTAAACATGGCATTAGTTTCCACTGCTATGCAGATGATACACAGCTGTACATATCAGCCAAACCAAATGACGGGCCTTACAATCAACAAAATCGAGGACTGTGTAAAGAAAATATTTAATTTTCTCCTACTTAAACTCAGATAAAACTGAGGTTCTATTGATGGGACCAAGGCTGTGAGAGACAGGTTGGCTACAACTATCCTAAATCTAGATGGCTGTCCCAGTATTGACCAGTCCGTCTGTAAAAAACTTAGGGGTCACATTTGATCTCAGATCTCTCCTTTGATGCACACATTAGCAGCATCACTCGAATTGGCTTTTCTTTCAATTTACGTAATATCGCTAAACTTAGAAATATCCTCTCTGTTAATGATGGCAGAGGAAACTGGTTCATGCGTTATAACCTCAAAGGTTGGATTACTGTAACACCTTACTTACTGGATGCTCTAGTAAATCTACTAAATAAAACTTCAGTTAGTTCAGAAGCATGCAGCTGCCGGAGTGCTAACTCAAACTAGAAAAATTTGATCACATCACTCCCTTCTATTATCACTACACTGGTTACCAGTTAATAAATTCCGCATTGATTACAAAATACTTCTTATAACTTTTAAAGCTCTACATGGCCTGGCCCCACATTATCTGAGTGAACCTTTAGAGTTTTACAATCCAACTTGTCTACTTTGTTCGCAGGGTGCAGGACTTTCTTTTAGTTTGTAGAATTAAAAAAAGTCCACCGCTGGGAAAAAAAAAAAAGGCTTTCTCATACATGGCCCCCCAACTATGGAAATACACTTCCCACTTTCGTTCGAGACTCAGACACTCTCCAAAGTTTTTAAGTCTACGCTAAAGGACATATTATTTACACAGGCCTTTTGACTAGATTTAGAACGGGATGCATGGCTTTTGGGTCACTGGGGCCGGAGTCTGGAGTCATGTCTGGCCTGCCTGCCTTGTCCGTTAGCCGAGAGTGTCCGAGTGGGTGGGCGGTTCTGGCTGAACTGGGCTTCGTCCTCATGATCTTGACTCGTGCATCCTTGCCTTAGACTAAGGGCAGGAGGGGGTTCATAGTCAAAGAGTCTTATGGTGATCAGAGACGTTGGGTTGCTGTTTTTCTGCTCTGCCTCCGTGGGGTTGCCAATGTCTCATGTGATCCCTCTGGCTGTGTTTTCCTACCAGTCTCCTTTCTCCTCGTTCTAGCTATGCTGCTATAGCTAATGCTGCCGGGGTTCTCATGCTACACAATGGCATCAGTGATTTGTTAATAGACACTGTGCTCTTAATAAATAACTAATTACATTCTCTGTTTTCTCTCCTAGCTGTGTTCCGGTGCCAGTTCCAGCCCCACACATAATGTTCATTTCGCTGCAGCCCCATCATACCCAGGCCACTTTAATGCCGATGTGCATACTTCACATTTTATTCGAACTTTGACTCCATGACTTTTAATTTCGCTCTTAGATTTATCATCGGTACGCCGCCCAAGGAGGTTGGGTCCATTTTTGAGCCTTGGTCCTCCTAAGGTTTCTTCTCCTATAACACTCAAGGAGTTTTTCCTTGCCACTGTCGCCCTAGGCTTGCTCAATTTGGGATTGGATGTAGTTATTAGGAGATAATCTAAACTTGTAAAGTTGCTTTGAGACAATGCTCCATTGTGTAAAAAGCGCTATATAAATAGATCTGACTTGACTTCACTGCTCACTTCAGGTCCTTCCACAACATTTCCATTGGATTAAGGTCAGAACTTTGGCTTGGCCATTCCAAAAACATGAACTTTATTCTTCTGTAACCATTCTTTGGTAGAACAACTTGTGTGCTTAGGGTCGTTGTCTTGCTGCATGACCCACCTTCTTTTGAGATTCAGTTCATGGACTGATGTCCTGACATTTTCCTTTAGAATTATCTGATGTGTAATTTATAATTATTGTTCCATCAATGATGGCAAGCCGTCCTGCCAGATGCAGCAAAACAGCCCCGAACCATGATCCTACCCACCACCATGTTTTCACAGATGGGATAGGATTCTTATGCTGGAATGCAGTGTTTTTCTTTCTCCAAACATAACACTTTTCTGTTAAACCAAAAAGTTCTATTTTGGTGTCATCCATCCACAAAACATTCTTCCAATAGCCTTCTGGCTCGTCTACGTGATCTTTAGCAAACTGCAGACGATGTTCTTTTTGGAGAGCAGTGGCTTTCTCCTTGCAGTCCTGCCATGCACACCATTGTTGTTCAGAGTTCTTTTGATGGTGGACTCATGAACATTAATATTAGCCAATGTGAGAGAGTAAAAATTATTTAAAAAGTTAAATATATGCATTAACTTCATATTATGGGGTCTTTGAAAGCAAGCAATAAAAACAATCCCAAAATATCAAGAGGTTGTAGACAGAAAAAGAGAAAGAAAGAAAAGAAGAACGAAAGAAAGAAAGAAAGAAAGAAAGAAAGAAGGAAAAGAAAGAAAGAAAGAAAGAAACAAGCAAACAAACAAACTATAAAACCAAAAGAAAGAACAACAATAAATATGACTCAAAAAATTAAATAAATAAGTGAAAAAAACTAATGATAGAAAGAAAAAAGCAGGAAGGAAGTAAAGTAAAACTAAATGAAATAGAAAAACGTAATTAAATACAAAATAATTGAAGACATAATTAAATAAAACACATTAAAAAAGAAAAAATATTAAATAAATGTAATTTTATAGACAAATTGACAGCATAGTAATATTATTGAAATAAAATACATTTTAAAAATAGATCCAAGAAATACTGATTTTCCTTTCATCTTAAGTAATATTTTAGATTGTTTTCTAGAACCAAAAATATCAAACAAAAATACATTTACTTAAAAAATGTGATCTTTTTAATGAACCTGACACCATCCAAAGAACATAAATGTGCTTTGCAACATTTTTTGCATTACTTTTTTACCTTTTCTTTGTTATTTCTGTTATTATTTCACCATCTGTCTTAAAGAAGAAAACAAAAAGAGAACGTTTTCCATTTTAGTAAAGACTAATACAGCATAAAAAGTTTAAGGGATCTTCAAGAAACTAGGGCAAAAAACGTCCACCAAATCCAAGATTGCTTTTACATAAGATTTAAATAATAGATTCAAAGACGACCTAGATTATCACATTAAAGAGAATGTGTGGATTGGGACACGCCCGCCTCCTTTTTTAGCAGTGCATTACATATAAATAGTGTAGAGAATAGGGAGCATTTAGAGCTTAACGCTGGAAATGAGACACTACAGATAAACGGCATTAAGCGCCAATTACTGGCGAGATTTGTAAGTCGCCCTCAAAAGTGTGCCGTGCATTTGAGCGGCTCCCTTGGTTGCCGTGAGTGACGGTTCTGTTTATCCCACGAGCTCCGATTAAGATTCCGGCGGCAGGGCTTTAAATACTCTCCTGCCAATCACCCCGCCCATTATGGAGCATATGTTCCCCAAACAACCCTGAAATCAGACAGGCCCGAAATTAGTCCGTGTGTGTGTGTGTGTGTGTGTGTGTGTGTGTGTGTGTCTTTGTTTGGTCAAGGTCATTGCAGAGCCGCCGGGATTTTCCCTGAGGCGAATATAATCAATAATTGCCCCCAAGACCTTAGCAAAATGCGGCAAAACGCTACAAATTGGCTCCTCCCCCAGAGGAATAACAAACGGGAAGTGGAAAAAACAACTAAATCAAAACATCATCTCCACTGGGTCTACAGCATTAGTCTTCTCTGGGCACGTCCCAAACCACACACCCTATTCACTGTATTGGGTTAGAGTTAGGTTACATTAAGGTCTGGTTACATTATGGTTAAGTTACATTAGAGTTGGATTACATTAGAGGTGGGTTACATTAAGGTTAGGTTACATTAGGGCTAGTTTACATTAGGACTAGGTTATATTAGAGTAGAGATTACAGTAGGGTTAGGTTACATTTAGGGGTAGGTTACATTAGAGTTAGGTAACATTAGAAATAGATTACATTAGAGTTAGTTTATATTAGCATTTGTTTACTTTAGGATTAGGTTACATTAAGGTTAGATTACATTGGAGTTAGATTGAATTTGAGCTAGGTTATATTAGAATTAGATTACTTTAGGGTTAGGCTACATTACAGTTAGATTACATTAGAGCTAGGTTACATTAGAGTTAATTTACATTAGGGTTAGGTTACATTAAAGTTAGGTCATTTTAGAGTTAGGTTATATTATGGTTAGTTTACATTAGAGTTAGATTAAAATAGGATTCATTTAAACTAAAGTTAGGTCACAGAATTTGATTACAATACAGTTAGGTTACATTAGAGTTAGATTACATTTGGGTTAGTTTGTATTAGGGATAGGTTACATTACGTTTAGGTAAAATTAGAGTTAGTCTACATTAAAGTTAGAATACATTAGGGTTGGGTTACATAGAAGTTGGGTTACATTAGAGATAGGTTACATTAGGTTTAGGTTACATTCAGCTTAGTTCACATTAGAGTTAGTTTACATTAGTTAGATTAGAATTAGACCACTCTTTACCTGTTCACGTGTCCAACAGGTTTGCCCTCCTCAGTGAAACACCCACTGAGCAGCCTGTTGAAAGAGCTCTGGTCATAGGTGACTCTATTTTACGACACGTGAAACTTGCTACCCCTTTAGGGACACCAGCAGCTAGAGTTCTCTGTATCCCCGGAGCCAGAGTGCCGGACATTGTAACGAGTCTTAG
>JAJAGP010002508.1:57500-110801 GCA_025084515.1 Ancistrus triradiatus | reverse complement strand
AAAAAATATTCAACCCCTCAAAGATTTTAAGGATTTATCAATTTAAGTTTTTTAAAATAGCAAGATTCTGCTATGGATGACTTCTTTGAGTTGAGTGATACATAAAATCAGAACAGAAAATGCATGATGTAGTATTTGTGTGTAACAGTATATCTTGTTAAGATAGCCATGTCACAATTATTCAACCTCTATATAATATTGTTGTTTTTAAAACTTTCTGGCAGTTTTAATGGACTAAAGAGGAGATGAAACTCTTTAAGAACTCTATAATGATCCTTCATTTGCTTCAGCTGTGGTGCATATACAAACCCCACCCATGAAGGAATTCAAGGTGAGTTGCAACCATGGGAAAGACAAAGGAGCTTCCACAAAAGCTGAGAGAGGAGATCATTTCCTCGCACCTAAAGGGCCTTGGGAATAAGAAGATTTCCAAAAAATATAACATCCCAAGAGACACCATTAAGAGCAGTATAAGGAAGTTTAAAACTTAAGGAACAGCTGCAAACCTGCCTGGCCATGGAAGAAAGCCCAAAATTTCATCAAGGGCCCTTAGCAACTTAGTCAGGACAACTAAGAAAAAAACCAGGACACCTGAAGGCAGGAACAAGTGCTTCAGTACCAACTATAAGACGTGCACTGAATAAACAAGGACTTCATGGCCGGACTCCAAGACGCACTCCACTCTTAACCACAAGGAACATCAAATGTCGACTACAATATGCCAGGAGGAATTTGGATAAGGCTACAGAGTTTTGGGATACAGTTCTATGGACTGAAGAAACCAAAGTGGAACTGTTTGGACATATGTACCAGCAGTATTTCTAGCATACAAAAGGCCAGGCTTATGACCAGAAGAATACCATCCCCACAGTCAAGCATGGAGGTGCGTCATTGATGATGTGGGACTGTTTCTCTGCAGCAGGAACTGGTAATCTTGATTGTGTACCTGACATCATGGATTTTCAGAAATACCAGGCTATTTTAAAGAGGAACATGATGCCATCTGTTGAGAAATTTAACTTTGGCAATCACTGAACCTTCCAGCAACTCAATGATCCTAAGTACACAAAAAAACAACCAAGGCTTGGTTGAGAAAAAGATCCTGGAATGTCCTGGAGTGGCCTTCTCAGTCACCAGATCTAAACCGGATTGAAAATCTTTGGAAGGAATTTAAAGAAGGCAGTTGCAGCACAGAAGCCATCAAACATCTCTGAACTAGTGGTTTTTGCACGTGAAGAATGGGCAAAGATATCAATTGAGAGGTGTAAGAATCTTGTTAGTACTTACCAAAAATGTTTGTTGGAATTTATAAAAGCTAAAGGATGCTCCACAAAGTATTAAAGCAGGGGATAATAGCTCAAATTGCATAACAGTGCACATGCACGTGTTCAAAGAGTTACATTTTTCATTTGAACTTTAAAGTTAAGTCAACTTCTGTCAAAATAACTCACATATGTATTAATAAATACTGTTTAATGAGTTTTTTTTGTCATTTATTGTCATCTTTCATTAACATCTCTATAATGTCACTGGAGTTGAGGGGGTTAATATTTCTGATTGCAACTGTATGTACTTCAAGTTTGTTTGTTTATTTATTTTATATCGCTTTCAGCATCAATGGCTATTTACCGTAAGACACAAGGTTATATCAACACAATATTATATCAAAACTGGCCATATACTCAGATCGGGATAGTTTAGCATAATTAATTGACTTAACGCACGTCTTTGGGCTGTGGGAGGAAACCCAGATCACCTGGAGTAAACCAACATGGACATGGGGAAGACATGCAAACACCACAGAGGCAGAGTCCGAGGTCGGTAACATGCTGAAGCTGTGAGGCAACCGCGCTAACCGGAGAGTCACCAAGTTTACGTTCATTCATTTATTTAACGTCGCTATCAGCATCAGTGGCCATGTTCAGCGACACACACAAGGTTACATTTTTACACAAGGTTATCTCAAGACACTCATACACTCAAGTCAATGCCAATTTAGTGTAGTCAATTAACCTAACATGCATGTCTTTGGACTGTGGGAGGAAACCAGAGTACCCAGAGTAAACCCACAAGGACACGGGGAGAACATGCAGACTCCATAAAGAAAGGAACCCATAACCTTCTTGCTGTGAGCCACTTTATATTTTTTCATAACAACAATACTGTTGGTGTTTTAAAGCCAGGGCAGCTCCTTTGGCCATTTCCATACTAGTGCTCTTTTTTAATGTGTATTTTCAGCTTTATTTCTTCTAAGAATTTCGGATTTTCTATTGGTAGATTATTACTGAATATTTCTTTCATGTTCTACAGCAATGCTACATTTGGATCAAATGTTCAACCTTCCAGAAAACCCTTTGTCTGCTCTCAGGTGCTCTGGGTTTGTCAAAATACAATTTGTACATGTTAAGTAAAATTAAAATAACACACTTACTGGGAAAAAGGTTGAGAACCACTTAGTCAAATGTACCTGAGAACTCTGCAAATCACTCTAGAGATGCTCAACGTAAAATTTAAAACAACAGAACATTACAGAATGTTGACTACAATTACTAAAATTATTAGGGTGGACAGGAGTAGGAATGAGATCATCAGAGGGACAGCACAGGTTGGAAAATTGGGAGACAAACTTCGAGAGGGAAGACTGATATGGTTTGGACATGTGCAGAGGAGGGATAGTGGATATATTGGTAGGAGGATGTTGGAGAAGGAGCTGCCAGGCAAGAGACGGAGAGGAAGACCAAAGAGGAGTTATTTGGTTGTGGTAAATGAAGATATGCAGGGAGTTGGGGTGAGAGTAGAGGACGTGGAGGACAGGGTGAGGTGGAAACGTTTAACTCGCTGTGGTGACCCCTGATAAAGGGAGAAGCCAAAAGAAGAAGAAGAAGATTAACAAACCACTATAATATTTTATAATAGTATGTAGTATCAGAGTATTCATTTACAAAATCTATTTATTGTCAGTAAACTAAAATTGCAGTCATTGTTTTTTTTTAAACTAAAAGTATCATTCAGCAAATTACTATAACATGAATAAAACCATAACAAACATTTGAGCAAAAGGCTAAAACTAAATCAAAATTAAATGCCAAAATTGGAACTCGACTACCATGGAAGAAAGTTTAATCATTTAATGGTTCTTAGAAAGAAGGATTTGCTTATTTGCTGATAAGAGATAAAACAGCATGCCTTTAAAAATGATTTCAGTTTCGCTTTATGCATCGAGGAAAACTGCAGTAGCATGACAAGGAAAGTAAATTGTGCAGGAAATTAAGAATTATTAAAGCAAAAAAAAAAAATCTCTCTCATCATCCAAAACATCATGTACATGTATCTTTAAAAACATTTGATGCCACTATATATGACCAAATTCCCATCAATTAATGTTTCTCCCCCAAAGAAGATGTGGCTCACAGCAGCCGTAAGTTATCTGAAGGCTTGAAGGCCTGGTGGTATAGTATCCTGAAGTGCCTGCCTGTAATTACCCCAGCTCCCATGAATAATAGCCTTCCCCAAGCCCCGCAATGCTTTATGATAGAGAGATTGAGATTAGGCAATTCAAGTCCTTGGGCTGGTGATTGAGGCACTGAATCTTCATTCAAGCCCCGGGCGACGCTCCAATACAAGCTCAGGTATACTTCTAGCCCATGTGCCAGCAGAACTCAAGTTAATCACTCGCTTGTTAGTTTCACAAAGTTACAGTCCTAAACAGGGAATAATTTCATATTTTCATTTATGACCATGTAGGTTCATTTCAGCTCCATAAGCTGTGGCTGACCACTTCCTGGCTTGCGGGTATAATTGATTCCCATTTAATTTGATATGGTCAGAAGGTGTAAGGTTTTAAACGTTTGTTGTTGATAAGACCAAGTTACTTCTTTGCCAAAATCAGACCGATTAGGAGAGTACATCAACTGTAAACATGGCACGAAGCTGAGAAAGTAGGATGTTACGACGTATTCGCCAAATCACTGGTGTAGCTCTGTTTAGCGCAAGTGAGAGAGGAAGCGGGTCATACATTTTTCATATGCTAAAAAGGAGGTAGAAATTAATATCAAACGTCGGGAGTGAATAGATCAGAGCAGAGAATGCGACGAGTCCAAAAGGGGAGTGTTGCTACATGTCTTGCAGACCAGGGTGTACCAGCCAGACAATAGACGGTAGTTCCCGAGACACGAGAGAGGGGCGTGTGTGGGCCGCCAAGGACTGCCTGTTAAAATAGAGCATTGGGGCAGGGCCTTAAAGATTTAAGAGGTCCCAGGTTTAGTTTATTATCCCAAAAACCAACACTGTCGTAAATTAATATTTCCTCTACTAATTTAACTGAGCAGACCTCATAATTGGACAGAGAACAGTGTTTTAGGGGACTGATAAAAATGTTTTTTTTTATGCTTTGGTTTTATGCTTGAAGGTAATTGTTATTATTTAGATTTGATTTGGATAGTTATTTCCCTTGAGTGTGTCAACCAAAAGCAAATAAATAACAGCTATTTGTAATACCACATCAATCATTTAATTACAGTTCGGGTCAAGGGAGCAGAAACTGGCAGACAGGGATGGAAGGTGGGAAAAACCTAGGAGCACCATTCACAGTGGTGCTTGAAAGTTTGTGAACTCTTTACGAATTTCTATATTCTGCATTAAATATGACCTAAACATCATCCGAATTTTCAACAAAAGTCCTAAAAGTAGATAAAGAGAACCCTGCGAGGAGTAGGCCAAAGTTGAAACAAATGAGACAAAATATTATACTGGTTCATTTATTATTGCGGAAAAGGGATACCAATCATGACATATGAAGTGAGTGGCAAAAGTATGTGAACCTTGACTTTCGTAATCTGGTGTGAGAGAGCCCCCTGTGCAGCAGTAAAATGTAACTAAACGCTTCCTGTTAACTGTTGATCCAGTCCTTGCACACCGGCTGGCGGAATTCTAGTCCATTCCTCCGTACAGAACAGCTCCGCCTCTGGATGTGGTGGTTTCCTCACATTAACTGCTAGCTTCAGCTCCTTCCACAACTTTTCAAGTTGATTAAGGGCAGACTTTGACTTGGCCATCCCAAAACATTAACTTTTTTTTAGTCTTCTTTAACCATTCGTTGGTAGTTAGAACGGTTTGTGCTTAGGGTCGTTGTCTTGCTGCATGACCACCTTCTCTTGAGATTCAGTTCAGGACAGATGTGTCCGAAATTTTTCTTTAGAAATTCTCTGATAGAATTAGAATTCACTTGTTCTATCAATGATGGCAAGCCGTCCTGGCCCAGACGCACCAAAACCATATACTACACCACCATGTTTTCACAAGATGGGATAATACGGTTCTGATGCTGGAATGCAGTGTTTTCCGTTCTCCAAACATAACCACTTTCTGTGAAACCAAAAAAGTTCTATTTTGGTTCATCGTCCATTAAAAGCATTCTTCCAATAGCCTTCTGGCCTGCCCACGTGATATTTAGCAACACTGCAGCGAGCAGCAATGTTCTTTTGGAGAGCAGTGGCTTCGCCTTGAAACCCTGCATGACACCATTGTTGTCATGTGTTGACTCTGATGCTGGACCATGACCATTAACATTAGCCAATTGTGAGAGAGGCCTTTCAGTGCTTGAAGTTACCCTGGGGGTTCTTTGTGGACTTCGCCAACTATTACACGGCCTTGGAGTAATCTTGTTGGTCGACCACTCATGGGGAGGGTAACAAAAAAAAAATGGTCTTGAATTTCCTCCATTTGTACACATCGTATGATGTGGATTGGTGGAGTCCAAATTTAGATATGGTTTAAACCTTTTCTAGAATGAGGAACATCCACACTCTTTTGCTGAGGATCCTCAGAAATGTCCTTTGTTCGTTCCATGAGCACTTCCCACAAACGTGTGTTGTGAGGCAGTTTCTTTGATAGATCCCTAGTCTTTAAATAAACGGTGCCCCACCACACTGATTGTAATCCAGTGATTGAAAACACCTGCCTCTAATTCATCCTTCAAATTAACTGCTCATCATAGAGGTAGTTCACATTTACTTTTGCCACTCCTAATATTGTAAATATTGATCATGTGGTCAAACGGGCAGGTGTCAAAATAAATGGAGTGTGTTTGGAGCAAGTGGCTATAATATTTTTGTCTCAAATTGTTTAACTGTGGGTCTCTTTATCTACTTTTAGACTGTGGTGAAAATCTGATGATGTTTTAGGTCTATTTTGCTAAATGTAGACACATTCTAAAGAGGTCACAACTTTCAAGCCACAACTGTATTGCAAGAGCAATGTGCCACATGCACGCACTCGCACCCACTAGAGACACCCAACTGACCTAAAGCATATTTTGCAATATGGAAGAAAAGGTAGAAAACTGAGTATTCTAGACAACAACCCACACAGGGCAAAGTCCGACTGGGTTTCTCGTTCGCTGTGAGGTAAGAGCACTAACACTTCTACAAATATATAGATAGGTACCAAAAAGTTGTGTGGTTTTCAGAAGGAGGAAATAAAAATGCACTTCTTTCATTAACAATAAAGAAGGAAGTCAAATG
Source organism: Ancistrus triradiatus (assembly GCA_025084515.1). NCBI lineage: Eukaryota > Metazoa > Chordata > Actinopteri > Siluriformes > Loricariidae > Ancistrus > Ancistrus triradiatus. The sequence continues at coordinate 104,280 of JAJAGP010002508.1, read as the reverse complement.
ACTAAAATTAAAAACATTGTAATGTTATGTATACATGTTGTATGGAAATGTTGACCATGCAACAACACTCCAAAGCATGAGGTTGTAAAGTCTAAAAATGACTGGATACTGTACGTATATATCACAGCAAAGATTTCATTACACATGCTTAATACTGTGCACGACTGCGGCCTTTCCTCACTCATTTCTCAGCGGTATCACTCTCGCCACATGACTCATACGTCACGCAGTGCAATGCCACAAATCAAGCACCGGAGAGTGAGACAGTTTGGCAAAATTCATTAACATAAAGCTTATTTTATAATAAAGTATGGAATGTCTCATGTAATTTATAGAAAAATTCAGAGTACGATTTCTGCTGAATGTGGATTTATGTGTATTATTGGATTCGAAATATCGAAAGTCAGGCTGTCATACAATGTGGAATACCAGTATTAACCAATACAATCAAGTAACAGAATGGTTATATCTTAGCATACACTTTGAGTTTATTTACAGTCATGTCATTTACCAAAGCTAAACAAAGCAAAGAAACAGTAATCTAACCCTACTGTTCAAATCAGTCTTTCATCCTTGCTGATTCTGGTCAAATTTGGCCAGGCTCCTTAAAGTCGATTATAAAGTATATTTAAAGACATATGTATTCATATATATTTTAAAGACATATGTATTCATCAGTTGTTATACTACAAGTTTTAAGCACTCCGTTTCCTAGTCATCACTGCAAAATGTACACTTCCTTTTAATTTCATTTATCTTGCACTTTTCATTTATTTTTAACAATTACTTTACATTTACAGCAATTAGCAGACGCCCTTATCCAGAGTGACTTATAATTTATACAATCTTACAATCCAAGCAATTGTGGGTTAAGGGCCTTGCTCAAGGACCCAACAGTGGCAGCTTGGCAGAGGTGGGATTTGAACCCTGGACCTTCTGGTCCAGAGTCCAGTACCTTAACCGCTAGGCCACCACAGTCCCTTTCTAATGTTTATTACCATTAAAACTGATTAATTTTTTTTTCAGACTCACTCACTCCCTCACATGGCCCTGACATAGCACCAAGGTGCTGCCAAGCACTTCTTGTCTGCAAGCGCTTCTCTCCATCACTTGCAACTTTTTAAGACTTTATTTCAGGAAAATAACAAAAATAGGCTGAGCTGACTGGAACACAGTAGATGGGTTAAAATGACACAATAAGCAAAGAAAAGCCCAAAAAACCCACCCACTAACACACTGCTTTATCTGAGAAACGTCATGAGAAAATCATGTACTTAAACATTTAGTACTAATCAGCTACGACAAAGATAATAATGCCTGAAATATGAAAATAGAGGTGGACTGTTTAAAATTAAATATAATTACAAATATCAACACTGAATTACTCACACTAATGTGTTTAAACCCAAGGCGCTCTATTTTTTACCAAACAACAAATCATTTCTGTCAAAACTGAGAAATACACCTTGAACAAAGAGAGGCCGAGTAGCGTATTCCAGGAAGGCATGTGGTCGCGTGGATCATCTGTTACTACATTCAGAAAGTTCAGAAACAAAGCAATAGAGAGTTAGCTTCATACATGTCCCTGTTTTGACTTTCACACAGCCCATGTTCGCACAATAGCCAGGGAATAGAAAGATACCATACCATAACAGAAGACTATTTGAGAGTCATTCATCAAACCAGACAGAAGATTAATTAAGCCTGAAGTCTGATTTACCCCCACTCTCTGTTCATCAAGGTGTACATCCAGCCTCAGGTGAGGTGAGTTGAGTTGAGGGACTCAAAAAGGGCTGGGGTGTGGGGACATAGGGAGATGGGAGGTGGTGGGGTGGGGGCGGGAGGTACAGAAGTACAGTATAGTTTCAGGGAGGCAGTGATGTAGACTCTAACCAAGTTCAAATTAACTGATATGTTAAAGCACCATTAGATTGTGTGGGTTTGCATTTTGCATGCTATGCAGTTTATAGATTAATAAAAAATCCCTACGTAAGCAGAACTAAGCATCAAAGAATTTCTCTACATCTAGCTGTGCATCAAATCAATTATCTAACATAACAGAAAAGTCATCTGCATTACCAATTATCTTAAAATACACTGCCACTTCAGTTCTTTATATTAATCAGAGAAATATGAAAATGATGAATAAACCTCAGGCTCCTTTAGTCCACCAAGACCATCTTTATCTTTGTCAGTTTTTCCGCTGGCTTAAGCATACAGCATACAGATAGATATCTACATATATATCTCACCTCTCTAAACAGCTATCATATCTGCCAAGATTGATGAGTACTATCTGAACCTTGAGGAGGGGGTAATGGTTTTGCATCGCAGGCCCATTTTTCCTCCAGATGAATCCTGAGTAAAACGGTCCCTACTTGGTATATATAAGCATTATGCATAAAACACACACAGGGATGAAAATACACACTTACATGCAAGTGAATACACACACGGCACACGCAGATGTACACAAATTCTAATGAGTTCATTAGCCCGTTGTATCCTTTCCCTCATCTGAGCAGGTCAAGCTTGTGATGAATGGTGTGTGGTTTGTAGCTTGGGGGTAGGATTTTAAGAGGCAGAAGGGGATTGAGAAAGCAAAAAAGATAGACGGACTAAGTGTGGATGGTGGTACAAAAAAATAAGAAAAGGATGGGTACGTGGGAGGCGTGGGGTGGGGGGGTGAAGAACAAGGTGTTTGACTCACCAGAGAATTCATTCCTGCCTGAATGCAGCATCTAGAAGACATTAGGAATTTAATGTGCTATTATTCTCTATTGCCCCCCTAAGCTTTCAACATCTGTCCTGTGGGTCTGTGCAGTAATAGACATGGGCTTTAGGACCTGTTTCTCTGACAAGACACCACACTTACAAGAGCCCTTGACATGCCAGTGACTTAATCTGCGACTCCTTCCACAAAATTGACATTGTCTAGAGAGTAAAGCAATCAGCAGAACTGGTATTACAGAGCATTTATATTTGAGCTGGGCATTCCAGACAGACAAATCTTGACCTTTCCGAGAAGCCCTGCTGCTGTCTTCCATTTCCCTGCAAGTGCCTTTCCGAACTTCCTTGAAGAATTATGTTTGTCATTGGACTTTACTTTCCACAAGGTTGTCTGTGGGTTTAAATTCACATCAAGCAATCTGTTTCTCCTAATACCACTGTGGATTTGGGGCAGAGAAGAACGAGAGATAGGAAAAAAGACCAAAACACTAGAGAGTAGGATATATTCCAGCACTTGAATGATGGTGAGAGACATTCATCTCTGGATGGCACAGATTCCTCAGAGTGATTTAGGTATTTGGGGCTGAGCTCTCTTGGCTGGCTAGTATGAAACGCGACAGAGCATAGAATGGGAAAATGGATGAATGTGCACACCACACACAGCTTTCACCAGTATACTACTCACATTCACCTGTGATCCATCTTACACGCAAACACACAAACTGAAAAAAATCATCACCATGTCACCTAACCTTACATGCAATAAGACATTGTAATAATATCACAACATAGTGTTAAAGTCAAGGCCACGAGAGCTGAATCACAGTCAAGACCTAGACCAGGAAAACATTGAGTCAGAGTCCAGACAAAGAATTTTATTAGTCGAGTTAGGCCCAAGACCGGGAGTGGCCGAAACAGACACGAGACCAGATTAAAAATTTTTTTTAATCATACAAGAAAATAAATCCTGACTTTACATTCATCACTCGTTATACGTGATATATTAATAAATAATATTATATTTCATAATATATTTATTTTGTCAAATATAACATTAAATAATATATAGCCAAAAATTATTATAAATTATTATTATAATATTATTGTCTTCGTCAAACTAAGGCATTGTTACTTTTGGAAGCAAATTATGGTGGTGATTCCGTTTCCATTTTTCTCACAAACTTAATCAGAATCCTCCACATAAAGTCAACTGAATATAGCCAACAACACCCATTATTATTAAACGTGAAAACGTAATAACATTACAATTTGCCCTCAAACAAAAACTACCTAAACTATACTAAGTAAGAAAAGCGAGCAGGCGACAATCACTTGCGATCTTTAACCTCTACTATTCAGAACAACACGTGTTCATTGATTAGATACTGAACAAGAAGAGCAGAAACTTGTTTTCCCCCTTAGCCAATCGCAGTGCAGATTTCTTTTAGGCATGTACAGAAAGGACTGATTTGATCTGTTTGTCTGGATCGTTTATATTCAATAATGACAGAAAAAAGTTCAGTTTATAATGATTGTTATATCAGACAGACGCATTGGACTCAATAATAATCTTTGTGTCCACCGTCCGACAGAGACAAGTCCATATTAGGTCGAGACTGAGACCACTCGTTTATGGTCTCGAGCCCTAGACCGGACTCGAGTACTACAACACTGTCATAGCAGTCAACTAGCAAACTCAAAATGAGTCAAATAAGCCACTTATCCACATTATGATAGCAGTTAATGCAAGCCATGCAGACAGACCTGCTGTTCATCATTAACAGCACTGCCATAATGAGCTCCTGTCCAGCTCCATTGTTCAGCTTTGTAATGTCACTGTCACTTATAGCTAGCTTGCTTGAATGCTTCATCATGTGCTGAGCTACAAGACACAACTGACCACAAGGGATTTGAACACCAGCTTAGCTGAGCAGCCATTCATATTTATAAGTCTGGCAATTCAAGTGATGAAGGAGGGAGGACATTAATGCTATCAAACGAAGCAATTTACAGCAAACAGTCTTAAAAGGATAAATGTGTCGCTTTCATTCACATTTACCCTTTGATCCAGTGGGTCTTCCTCAAACACGGCACCAGTCGAAGTAGTCATTAGACTCGTCTGATGTGGCCCATGTGATAAGTTACTGACAGGTGGGAAAATCAATTAATTAATACTAAACCGTTTTTCTTAATCATGATGCAGGTTTTTTTACCTCAATTATCTTACTTATTATCTTAATTAGTGAGTAATACTGTGGTAGCCTAGCGGTTAAGGTACTGGACTATGGACCAAAAGGTCCAGGGTTCAAATCCCACCTCTGCCAAGCTGCCACTGTTGGGTCCTTGAGCAAGGCCCTTAACCCACAATTGCTTGAATTGTAAGACTGTATCAATTGTAAGTCGCTCTGGATAAGGGCGTCTGCTAAATGCTGTAAATGTAATGTAATGTAATGTAATTGTAAATCTCAAAATTCCCTCTAGGCCCAATTAAAGATGCAATCATGATACTTTAAATATTAAAATGGCAGGGAAATCCGTGCAATTTATGAATACATCATGCTTATGTTACATTTGTCCATTACTTTTTATGTGTATACCCCAAAACAAAATGTGTTTTTCATAAACAACCAACCAAAAAAGAGCTATCTAACTACTAAGCAGCAATAGTTTAAGCAGGAAAAACAGTAGCAACCCCTCTCCTCTCCTTTTGTTTTACACAAAAACAACACATCCTTCCTCTGTAGGACATGGGATAGAAAAAAACAACAACACAGGCTTAACTAAACAGTTAACAGATGGTTAAAGACTGTATCTCTAAGCACAGCTTCTCTACAGCAATTAAAAGTTTCTGGCTGTTGTTTCTCTCCCTGAGTGCAGACTGCAAACAGCACAAGAGGTCAAATATCTGCAAGGGAGAAGCAACGACAAGAACAACTCATCTGGAGTTGAACGCGACGCCTATTCACCTGAACGGGCATCCATAATCACCCAGCACCTATGTGAATAATTAGTGCAATAATTACCGACCTTAAAACGAGACTGTGTGCTGCCCTTTTGTGTAGCACCAGCAAGGATAACAGGTGCTGCTCGTGCCTAGAAGGGACAGAGATTAAAGATTATTTCACCATCCAGTGCTTCACTTTCCTTCTGGCTAGAACCATCTTCCACTTTCTTCTCTCGGGCCTGAAGCAGGGCCATGTGGGGCATCGTTTTCCGCTATGGTTTAGCAATGTATGGAGTTGGCATGCGACAAGAGAATAACTGTTGTTTAATATGGGAGATCTAATATGTCCTTGAGATTCCTGAACATCCAGTGTCCACATCACCTCCAGCCATGTGAAGGTTGTTTTTCTCTCCCCAGTAACACGGCTAATGAGCAGAAGTGCTACATATAATATTGAGACATGTGTGTAGTAAGAATAACAGTGCAAAGCAAAAAAAAAAACTAGCAGCGCTATTACACTACATAGACAAAGGTTTGTGGACACTCAAGAAATTACATCCAAACATGGCTGTTAGTATACCTTTGTCTATTAAATACCTTTGTTGCTACAACATCCTTTGTTCTTCTAAAATGGCTTTCCACTAGATTTTGGAACATGACTGTGAGCCTTGACATTCCAGTGCATTCAAGGAGTTGAGGTCAAGGTTCTGTGCAAGTCAATCAAAGTAGTCAAACCAATTTTCTACAGACTTTGTTTAAGGACAGCAGGGCAGAAACCTGTTGAACTGACTTGCTCAAAGCAGAAACCTATAAATGCATCATACTGAGAGTCACTGTGTTCAGTACAACCCATTCTACTGCCGCTGTTTCTCTAAGGAGAACCCAAAAAAGTATGCTTTATATTACTAATATATAAATGAGTATTGCTGAAATAGCAGAGCTCACCAATTAGGAGGGGTGTCTGCAAACATTTGCCTATATATTGTATTTTTATGAATCAAACATCAATATACAGTACTTCAGCCATTAACAATTACAAAATGGATAACTATCGTTTGATTATGTTACTTTTTTCTTTTGTACAAAGAGAATTTGCTGACCTCTCTCATTAAACGCTTAAGAGTTAGCAAATCAACAACTTCGGAAATGAAGCCGAGGACCTGCAGACTGTTCATTCTCCGAAGGAAATACTTAAGGATTTGATGCCATCATCAATTCTTGGGGTACCCCAGCTTTCATTGTTTGCCATTCTCATTTGGTGTGTGTTTTACGAATCACCCCAGCAGGTATAATGGATCACACGTAGGAGTGATTTTATTTCATGAATTAATGAGCCAGTGCTTGTGATGAGATCACAGATATTACTCAATGCCTTAAGCTGGCATTAAGTTTTTATTTCCTAAAATAAAACCAATTTCATTTAAGCCTTTCTTGGGCTATTTATAGATTATTTATCATAAGTTGCAATGACAAATTATATACATACAAATGTCTTGGGTTCAAGACTAATGCACGTTTTCAATCTAAATTTTCACCAGAGATGTGGCATTATCCTTCCTCCATAGACAAAGCGGCCCAGGAAATCCTGGATATCTGAGTCTGGAAGGATGAGGCGGCCACGATGTCCTTTGTCATGATTATTTCTTTCCATTCATCACTAACAGCACAACAAAGGGCCCTGCTACTTACAATTTAAATAAGGTTTTGTGTGACACTTTGTGTCAAGGTGATGTATCCATTCAGCATAGGACAGAATATGTACATGTCTATGCAAAATCAAGATAAATGTGGGGAGGAACAGACAGTGGTTCATTATGGTAGAAGAAAGTACACTCTATCTTTCATGTTTACCTGTTGTCTTATGATATCTTATCATTAGATTCCCTGACAATGATTTAGCAGTCAGTACATGACTGCATTGCCTCACACACTCTTTAAATGTAACCTTCTTTCAGACATGCATTTCATTTGTCACTTCTGAACTGTCAAGCACAAGGGCTGCATGGCAAAATTGGACACCTCCAACCATGGCTTGTCCTGATACAGGCAGGTGAGTATGCAGAATCAGGATGGAGGACAGAGCTGTATGCATCCATAACATTTAACCGGTCACAGAGGATAACGGCACCACTGCTGAAACATTACCAACTCTAATTTCTTTGGGGAAATGGGATTCAGAATCTGTTGCCAAGCTGTTTTTTCCTCACGCTCTTGTTGCCCTTTTGTTCTTTTAGCACTTCAGGTCATGGCCTCCTGGCTGTTAAATAAGAACCAGGCCATGTCTGCATGCAGGCTGGGGGACAGGAGGAGAGCATGCCCCCTGCTCTCTCTCTCTGGTGGCCAGCGACTGTCGCAGAAATTCACCATCCATCTCTGGCACAGCACTAATGATGCATTCTAAATAAGAAAAGTCTTTGTGCTAAGACCCAGTTTGCAGGTAATTCTCAGTTGTTGCTTCCCTGCTGTTAAGAGCTCCACCAGCTCTAATGCTTAATGCCAGGAAAGTAAGAGAACACATAAAAATGAGCCTCTAGCATCCCTTCAAGACATCAGCAACGCTTTTGAAGTCCTTGCAGCCTGAGTTCAAGCCCTTGGTTGTCTTCTCTGAGCTATGCTTTTGGAGAAAAAGTCAGACTTGAGACTGCCCTTGCTTTTTTGTTTTTTAATCTTTTCCAATACGTATTTTAAATAATGAAACTCCAGCAAAGCAGACCTTTTGCTGATGCCTCTTGATAATACTTTGAAGCTATTTTACATCTGCTGATTTTGCTTGGCTGCACCCCTTGAGCGAGAAAGCACTTTTAGCATCTGAGAAATGTTAGCTCAAAGATAAGGTGACCTAATCCAGGAGACTCTAGTGATATTTTACAAAGGAACGTGTTTACAAGAAGAGATGTATACAAATTGTTTATAAAGCCCTAGGCAATCTTTGATAGAAATTTAAGATTTGACTAAACAGTAATTAACTGATAGGAGTAACACAAAAAAAAAGAAATATGGAAAATTCAGTAAACTTATATAGAGCCTGTAATTTGCTTGTTTGCTTGTTTGTTTGTTTGTTTGTTTAACATCACATCAGCATACATGGCTACTCATGACAGGAGCAAGATTACATCAATACTAATCAGACAGATTTGTACTGGGCCAATTTAGAGCAACCAGTTACAGACAACCTAACGCATGTCTTTGGAATGTGGGAGGAAACCGGACTACACGGAGTAAACCCATGCTGACACAGGGAGGACATACAAACACACAGGCGTAGCCGAGGTTGGAATCGAACTAAGGACCTCTGGGGCTGTGAGGCAACTGTGCTATCCGCTTGCGCCACCATGCTGCTCAAGTCTGTAAGCAAAATTACATTAAAAATATATTAGTATATTAAAAAATATACAAAAATAAATAACACCACTACATTATTCACACAATCCATTAGTGATACATAAGAACTACAGAAAATCATTATGAAAATTGAAAGCGCTGACTACAACAAACCCAACAAGCCTAAGCCTCCTGAAACACTTTTACAGGATATCGATTTAAAAACGTATACTTCATGACATGGCCAATATGAACATTAAAGATGCAGAGGATCCTCTACATTCAGCCCTAACTGATAGGCTGTGTCCCAACATGCTAAACTCAGGTTAAAGGTGAAACTATTCTCAGGTAAAACTTTCAGCTACAAGCAAATTTCAGTTTTTAATTATGCTTGTGTAAAGTCGTTGCAGCAGCGATGCAGTGTGTTTGTCTCTCAAGGTGATCAGCTTACAAAAGACCTTAAGGGGTATTAAACTGTTGCAATCCATTATAAAACAACATACTTTTACTTTGCTTAAACAGCAGTGACAAATGTGTGAAGCAAATTGCATGTTTTAGTATTGCCGTATGACAGAAAATGGGGGGAATCATAAAATCATACAGACGCAGTCTACTAAAACTTGTCTGTTTGTATGAGCTGGTAATGTATTAAATGCATCCAAATGCATGCCAAAAAATTAAAGAGCGCCATGCTTCTACAATATTTACACATCCTCCATCTAGGACCAACAATGTTTAGCAGCTGAAACAAACACAGCATATCAAGAAATACACAGCATTACATCTTTAACAACGTATTCTAATGGACACAGCTACCATTAATAGTCTCTTTTACCTAACCATGTGCTCTATCATTTCATCTAATTTGCCTAACAATAAAATGGCCAATTAAAGCATAACCGCATTACTTTGTTAATAAAGCAGACAGATTGACTCTGGGGAACACTTCATTGGTAGTTAATTATGCGCAATGGTAGTCTCACATCCACTGAGCAAATGTGGAGCCATAAAAGTGTTATAGGCTTGCCAATTCCCACTCATGGCCATGCACACAGATATATCCAATGCTTTGCACAAGGCCAGAGAGACAGGAGAAATGGAGCACTCAGTAATTCTGCAGCTACCTCAGAGAGTTGGAGAGCATACGTTTCCGAGGCACGATGAACAAAGGAACAATAAAAGAACGGCGTTCTTGCAATACATGCGCTTTACAAATGGGTCATTGCTAGGTCATGGCCAAATTGGTACTGATACATTTCCAATCAGCCCAGAATATCATTATTTTATTCTCTAACCACTTATCTCATAAATGCTAGAAAAGGATTTCAATGCTCATTTTAACTAAAACTATTTTGTTCCAGTGTGAGTCAGATTTTACAGAGAGACACAAAGCAGTGAACCTGTCACTATAGTGAATGGTTTGACCCTGAGTGTCTGGCTGCACTTGCCATGTCTGTAACCTCATAAAGAGACACAGAGTAAGGGTTTCTAGCAGGAACCTGACATTTTGTCAATACTATATTGGCATTCCACTTAACCCTGGAGACAGAGGGATCATTTTGCTGTTGCAGGGTAGTAAATGGTTTGTTTGTGTTGCAGCTTTCTCCTGAAGACTTCTGTATTAAGTACACATGCTTGCTTGTATAATTTAGGACTTTTTATAATACAGTGACTGAGTTTAATACACTGCTTTTTATCCCACTAAAGTAAAAAAGGAAGCTGTAATAACATGATAAAATACACCAATTTTAGTCACTAACAGACCAAAATCAATTGGCCATAAGACTTCCATATCTCTACACATTTAAAAGGTTGTCAAAGACTGTTATTCCAACACATTAAAATCAGTTACAGCCCCATGTCATGGCACACTGCTGGAGAACCGTCTGTGACAAATGATGCTTGAAAAGCACTCAGATCAGTCACTGTTAAGAACCTGGCTTTAAGCGCACTGGGACAACTTCATTTCCAAGGGTTAATATGACATGCCCTTTTCAGAACAACAGGAATCTAAGCATATCTGTCTGTCATTTGGAAACCTTGGGTCATTGGTGAGGTGATCGATGAGTGAGGTTGATGCGTATATGTTACACTGACATATACATCTTAATTTGATTATTCTTTCTGTCCATTATTCAACCAGACCATCCTATCCTATTGGTACCTTCCAGCTTACGACTCGTCACCCATTCACATGTCAGATGACATTACAGTCTAACAGAATAGAGGATTACTCTTTATTACTATTATTGACATCAAGTTGAGCTGTAAAACAGGACTTTGTTTTAGCCCCTGCTTCATCCCCAGCTATGTACACAATATATTCATTCATTCAATCATTTTCTTATGCTTAATCATGGACAGGGTCACGGCATAGCACATGCTTAGCCGGCGGGATAGGGTGCAAGGCAGGAACAACTCTAGGGGCACTAATCCATCATAGGGCACACGCACTCACACACTCATACATTATGGCCCCTAGTGTAATCAATTAACCTAAAGCATGTCTTTGGACTGTGGGAGGAAACCGGAGTACCCGGAATAAATCCACACAAACACGGGGAGAACATACAAACTCCACACCGAAACGACCAAAAGTCAGATTAATAAAACCTTGCGTACACACACCTCTTTATAAATCACAATCTTCTTCAAAATGTGAGCAGGTGAACGGGCCTCGTGTTCCACCTCCTTACCGCCCACACATATCCACAAATGGTTCATGCAAATTACCTCATTACCTCAATGCTTAAATAGAGCGTGTCCCATTCATTGCTGAGTGGGATAGTGGTTACAATGGAGGAATGAAAGGCAAAAAATAGAACGTTTGGAGAATGCGATGTTTCGGAGATTAAGGCAAGAAAAAATGTGTTGTTTGGTGGCCGGGGTAGTGGCACCACCAACAAACGCAAGTTTGTTGAGTTGCAAAATGTAGCTGCAGCATTCAACCATGATGGTTCCAGAAGCCGCACTGTTGCAGATGTAAAAATTAAAAGTGGTCAGACCTAAAGGTCAAATTGTTTGCACAGGCAAAGTAACTGTTAGAGTAAAGCCCATACATTCACCTCACTTCATGCGAGAATGGCTTCAATAAATGGATTCGGCTGATGAGCCTGGCACAAGAGAACCAGGTAAATGTTTATATGAGATTGTTTAACGGCAGATTTAATTGCCACTGTTTTACACCTCCACATGCCTTCAGCAAATGTGCCTTAAACAAATGTACCTTTGCATTGGAGTCCAGTTATTCACTATCAACACATCACATCTTCACACAATCACAGTAGTTGTTTGGAGCAATTAATGTCAATACATAAAAACAGGCCAATGAACTGGTATACTCTAATAAATCAATAAACTCAAACAAAAAAATACATGGGTATGAATGACCATAATGTGGCCATAATGGAGCTTAGTGGCCTGATATGGACTGATACGCTTGAGGATGTACACCCGTTTTCCCACCAAGTATTTCTTTATAAATCGGTTTCTGCCCGAGATGTTGTGTACGCCCATTTTAAATGCATTTTTGGCGTACACACCGTTTACATATAGGGCCCCTGGACATTGTCGCAAAAGAAGCGGTCCAAAATCCCAGTGGAGACATGCAAAAAGCCTGTTGGCAATTGTAAGAACCATTAGCTGTGACGACAAATAAAAGCTTGCCACGAATTACAGAGAAAGGATATGAATAATTTTGGCCACCATATTCATTTTCGAAATGTAAAATCAAAACTAGAAATACTTATTCTTAGAAATACCATCTCTAGCACAATCTCTTACTGGCATTTGTCACTTGTACATGTCATTTTCAGTGAGAAGGCACCTAATTGGTAAATGTACTATAATATCACAATTTGGCATGGGTACAAATAATTTTGGAATTAACTGTATGTGACTTGTTTGGTTTGTTACGTTTCCCTTTATAGCAAACTTTTTTCGGATTACCCTAGTGTAAAGCTTGGAAAATTGTGTCTATCCTCTCTGTAACAGGAGAAATATTGTCTTTTAACAGCCACATAAAAGAAGAGATGTTGTGCACCACTTCAGCTCAGTGGAATAGCCCACAGGGATTTAATCAGAAAGCACAGGCTTAAGCACATTTGATGCTGTCATACAGCCAGCACAAACTTCTCGTTTATGTGGGAATTATAAGTAAATAATTATTACTTCCCCAATTTGAGCATTTCCATTTAAACTACAAATAGTGACAATACAATATTGAAACACACTTTAAACAATACCTTCTGAATACTTGCTGCATCTGTCTTGAGCTAATTGAGATGCTACCAAGAATGTTAGGGCCCAGGAGAATAATTTGTCAGTGGAAAAAGACCGAATGGTCCAATTTATTGCTTGCTGCAGGCTGAGAAGTTACAACAGTCTTTGATCTACCTTTTTAGGTCAGTATGACTTGAAATACAGAAAGAAGTCTCAGATAACCAGACAGAAAAGATTGTGTTTTCCGCAAAAGAAGTTAAGAAGCATTTCTGTGGTTGTGCACTGTTTGGTTGTATGGAATGTGATGAATTCTTTACAGGACTACAAAGTCAAGATCTAGCGAGAACTCGCCCATGATGGTTATTGGGCATTCTGTCTGTGCAATTAGGAAATAATTTATTACAGGAATAGCATTGCATGCAAAAAATCGCCATGACATTATCCCTTACATCACATATCACATTTTTTCTATATCAGTTGATTTTTCTTCAACAGATCTTTCAGATCTTTGTGTAGTACTAAAGAACATCAAGTCAAAAACATGAACTATCAGGGAGTGACAGAGCACTTGTCAGTTCAGTAACATAGAGTAGCTCCCTGCAAAGAAACAAAGCATTCCTACTAAATTTTCTGAAGCATGAACAAACCCATTTTTTTCTGAACTTTGTTCAGCAGAATTTGGTCTAATGTGTACATATCTATATTTAATGTTGTATCCCATTTGCATTTTTGAGTTCAACCACACCTTTAACAAACTAATATTAAAAATGTTATATTCATAAAATGTTAGTCATTATTTATATTGTATCAATTTTGGATTAGTTTGCATGTGATGAATATCCTGCATGTATATTTATATTTATACTTATATTTACATTTACAGCATTTAGCAGACGCCCTTATCCAGAGCGACTTACAATTGATACAGTCTTACAATCCAAGCAATTGTAGGTTAAGGGCCTTGCTCAAGGACCCAACAGTGGCAGCTTGGCAGAGATGGGATTTGAACCCTGGACTTTCTGGTCCAGAGTCCAGTACCTTAACTGCTAGGCTACCACAGTCCCACATGTTTAGAAACTGCTGCTCATGTTTGAGATTTCTACATTCTCAGCACTGAAATAAGTAAATTTAAGGTATAACAGAGATTTAAATGGTTTACAATTTTACCAGACTATTTTTTACCTTCAAAAGTCCACCAATTTTACCATCTCCCTGTATATCTGAAACAGGACTGGCATGGCAATTTAATCGTCATTGTAAAAAAATTTTTTTATTATTATTTTAGACCCACATATTTTTCACTATTCCCATTACTAAATCACCTACATTTGCATAAAGGGTTTATGAAGTATAAAATATAGCTCATTGTTCTTAATTCTTACCCCATTGTGAGATAAGTGCCTGCTCAGGTCTGGTCAACCTTGACAGGGTTTGGAGTTGCAAGCTTTCACAGAGCGGGCAGGAGCCATTCTACTCATGCCCTCAGCCCATTCATTATCCTGCAGAATGCTCCCAGGTCATGGGGCTGGAAATTTTAATTATGTGGTCCGTAAATGGAGAAATTAAGAAGTACGTTTTAAAAATGCTGAATCGCTATAATAAAGTTTTTGGATGATGGAGTCAAAGGAAGGGCTGCAGTGTCCTCCTCTGCTCACTCAGTCCTTAAGCCATCCACATCTGAACTGTGTGCTTTGACAGCCATCTTTTAGACGTAAAAGACATTATTCTGTTATTCTGTTTTATGAGCTTGGGTTAAAATACTATATGTCACTTGCAGATTAACAACTAGTGTATGTCTCCGTGTCTTGCACAGAGAATCTTCTTAGCAGTAAAATGCGACTTAAGGTTTATTCTTCAGGCTAGTCTGTAAATTAAAGGGAGATTCACCTTCACTTACATTTGGTGTCATGGCAGGAGAAATGAGTTGGGACTGCAGTCATTTGGCCCACTGGAGCATCTTAGATTAGTGATCCAGCCAGCTGCCCTGTGGGTAATGGACAAAATTATTGAACAACAGACATTAACTTGGCACATGCTGCTGGCCACTGTTCTAGTGCAGCTTGCTTTATTTACCAGCCAATGTTAATTAACATCTAAACCCACTGCAGTAGAGGGATTGTCCTGTTTGTCCTGTTAGCAGTGTTGGTTTCAAAGCTGTTACATCTCCATTTAGTGCTCTCGTATCCAGAGTGACTTACGAAAGATACAAACAGTTGAACGTGCCATGATGCAAGTACTTGATGATCTATAAGTATTCATTATCAGTCAGACCAGAAACTAATGCTACTAATGCATGTTTGATTCTAAGGTCACGTATAACAAATACTAAGCAAAGGTTCATAAATGCATATAAATGTACAACATGAATGTAAAAAGATAAAAGACATATTATCCCAGGTATTGTTTGAAGAGGTGAGTCTTCAGACTTCTGCAGAAGGATTAGAGACACTGGGCCATTCTGACTGGTGTGGGAAGCTCATTCAACCAATGAGGACACAGGACACTGAGGGTGTACATTATGGGCACTTTAGAGACACAAATCAAACCCACGTGAACATGCAAACCACACAGCAAGGACCCAGACCGCTCTACCTGGTGACTGAACCCAGGACCTTGGTATGGACTGCGTTAGCCTAGTGGTTAAGGTACTGGACTGTGGACCAGAAGGTTCAGATCCCACCCCTGCCAAGCTGCCACTGTTGGGTCCTTGAGCTAAACAATTACTTTGTTTGTAAAACTGTAATAGCTACGTCGCTCTGGATAAGAGCGTCTGCTAAATGCCTAGATGTAGATGTAGACCTTCTCGCTGTGAGGCGACAGTGCTACCAACCAAGCCACCTTGCCGTCCCCACCAGGGAATTCAATAATCTCAATGTAAGCCAGTATTCAGAAAGAAGAACAACAACAGAGTACAGAATAGAACGGTTAGAGTCAAGTCACGCTAGGATGCTGGGACGATGAAACAGAGACTGCAATGGAAGCTCAAAATCCAAGTAAACATACGTAAATAACTGAAGAAAGAGCATTTGAATAACCAAAATAATAATAAGCAAACAAGGAGCCGGTGTGCATAATCAGGAAGTGCGTGACATAGGGGATGATGTGGCAGGAGAGATGCATGCTTGGAACTGCAGTGTAGAAAAAACAAAATCAATACAGCAGATGTGGTCAAGGAAGGGTCTACAAACACTTCAGACTGTCTACAAACTGTCTACAGAGTACTTGTGCTGATTTTATAGAGATTCACATGAAGTTTATGACTGTGAATAACTGCGGGAGATGAGAAGAGGACAGGCTCAATATCATTTAAAGTAACATGCACTTGAAACCAATCGTTCTGAAAATGGCTATTCAGACAGGGTGAGAAGGGTGCTCTGGTGCTTGATCCTCATGGTATTTTAATCAAAGTATGCCACAGCCATTTCATTAAGACCCTATGGAACTGTGTCAAGTTGTGGAAAAGGGGCATAATGTTTCACCTTTAATTTAAAGAATGAAAGAAAATATTTTTAATTATAAATTAAATATCATTCCAGACATAATCCATAACTGTGTGCAGTGGCCAGTCAGTGTTTAAACGCAATGAATTGTAAACATGTATTTATCTTGTAGTTGTTGTCAGAAAACACGTAATATTGTGCAATACAACACATCTGTGGCAAAAACATGTCATGTAGTGCCTTTCTGTAGCTTTCTCCAATAATGATTAAAAACGTAGCTGAAAAATATTAGCACTGTGGCTACAGAAAACACTTAAAAGACATAAAGAGGAAACGAAGCCCTGTGGAAAAAACATGAAAGTCTTTTTTGCTGCCCACAATAACATCATTAACAGGAGCATGTAAAACGTCTCCTAGGAATGTTAATGTGTACCGGAAAAGTCTATTTCTCAGCTACAAGGTTGGAGAGGGAGAAAAGATTCTGGAGAAAATTCTGTGGTGATGCATTAATTAGGCAGCAAGCTAAAAGAAGGCCAAACCTTTGGGAGTTACACTCAGAGTCCAATAGAGTGAGGAGGTTACACAGTTCCTAGTCTTCAGTGGTAAAGCCAAACATCTAGCATTCTCAAATTCGTTTTAAGCCATCAGCAAACAATACATTTTGTTGTACTAAACCACCAGAATAAAATGATACACACAGTGATGTTATTGTGCAATATAACACAGTTTAAGAGTACCGTAAATGATACTACAGGACTCCATTTGATTAAACAGATCAAACCATGGGAGGATTTTAGTTCTGACTGAGTAAAAGTTAAGACTAAAATGCCTGTCCCCCAGAGTAACACCCAAAACAACGAATTGCATCCCCCTTCAAGGGAGACCCTTGGCTAGGCAGGGAAGACAGATGAGCTTGTTGTGGCGATAAAAATGGAAGGCGGCAAGCGAATGAATGCAGGCTCATCCTCCTGCTAGAGCCATAAGCACACTAACAGGATGTGAAGGGCTGTGTCCGCTGCACTAACCATGGAAGGAAATTAAAGTGTTCAGTCAGGACCGTTCGGCCGTAAGTCACAGGGGTAATCATCTTCGGCAGCAGGCTGGGTTAGAAAGATAGCTGCATCAGGCTCACAGACACTGACAGACTCTGATTTATGAGCCACACAGGTCACTGACACTCACGCCACAGCGTTCAGCAGGTGTTAGAACAGAGCTAAAGAGAGTTGTCAGAGCATTACTTTTTGTCATGTGCCAATGCAGGATCCCTATATTTCACGCCATAACGGGTAAACAAAGATCAATCTCAGGACTACTACAATGTCAATATACTTATGTGAATTAAACCACTTTCAGCTTCTAATGCAGACAGTACATAAAAGCACAAGATACTCATTCTTCACATTTCAATAAGAAGCACCAGTTGACTCCATGGATGCACCAATTTAATACTGCATTTCAAAAACACTGGACTTGTATCAATATTTTAAACAAAGTTTACTGATACAATTGCTTATGTAGACTAACTGACAAAAAATAAATCACCCAGATAGAATGCTATATTGCTGCAAAACTGTCATATTGCAAGCAGTTACGCTGTAAGCAGGCAGGTATGTAAATGATTACAGGTGTGGTCTGATTAGACATTGGGTCTTGCCACAAGTGGGTGTAAAAGTGCTTCCCCCACTGTCTATAAAAAGGCTCTCAGAGGCTGAGAAGTGAGTGAGATCGCTGACTGTCGAGCATTTATGGGACCAGCTGGGACACCAGTTTTAACACTCTAAGTGTGGAGGATGTACAGACCCAGCTGTGGGCAAAGAGGTACACTACCCGAAAGTAGCATCTGAGGGCCTTATTATAGAGGAGTGAAGAAAGCACTTTTACACCCTCTCGTGGCAAGACCCAGTTTCTAATCAGACCACACCTGTAATCATTTACATATTTCCCTGCAACGTAACTTCATGCCGAGTTTTGCAGCAGTCCGACATTTCTGTCTGTGTGCTTTATTTAATTTATTTTGTCAATGAGTGCATCTTATGTCATGAACATAGAGATTACATTATACAAAACTTGAACATAAACACAGCCCAGTCACATCTTGGGCCCAGTTCTGTTTTCTTTACACCTGCTTCCATTTGGGTCACAAATTCAAAAGCACAATGTTTCCTTCCATCTATATGCAGATGACCTACAAATCTATTTTCCCGTTTTTCCAAACTCCCCAGATGCTATAGAATCCATTCATAGATGTCGGAGTGACATTAAGCTCTGCCTGTCTCAGAATTTCCTATGTCTAAATGAGAGAAAGACAGAATGTATTGTGTTTGGTACATCAAACCTGCTGGATACAGTCACACCTAGTCTTGGTGATTTATCCGCCCATTATAGCAAGGAGGTTAAAAATCTGGGGGTGAAATTAGACTCATGTCTGAAACTGGACCTACAGGTAAACTCTGCTGTAAAGGCAAGCTTCTTTCAGCTTTGCCTTCTTGCCAAGGTGAAAACCTTCCTGCACCATAGTGACCTTGAAAAAGCCATCCATGCCTTTATTAGCTCCCGCCTGGACTATCGCAATGCACTGTATATTGGACTAAGCCAAACATCGCTCCACCGCCTACAACTGGTTCAGAATGCGACTGCTCGGCTCCTCTCCAATACCTGCAAACATGATCATATTACACCTGTTCTCTACTCTCTCCACTGGCTCCCAATACAGTTTAGGATCCCCCTTACATATGTGAAATACTGAGGTTTCATCAGCCTGGCAGAGCTCTCCGTTCTGCGGGACAACATCTGCTGGAGGTCCCACAGTCCAGTTGCAAGCACTGGGGAGATCGATCTTTTGCAGTGGCAGGTCCTAAACTGTGGAATACTCTGCCCACTGAATTACATTCTACCACTGACCTGCCCCTATTTAAAGCCAATCTCAAAACCCACTTATTTAAGATGGCTTTTAACATCTAAATGCCTTCATTACAAATTGCATGCTATTTTCTGATTATGTACAGCACTTTGGTTGACTTCTGTTGTTGTAAGGTGCTATATAAATAAATGTTGATTGATTGATTGAGGACATTTATGATATAGATATGAAAGCTCTGAATATCAGCCAATAATCAAAACTGATTAAATTCTCTTATCCTCAGTACGTGAACTGACTCTGCTGACTTAAAGTGCAATTGTATCCAATGTATATCAGTCAATATCAGAAGCATTCATTGCATAAAAATTTCAGTGAGTTTGATTAAGAAATTTGATCAAGCATTTCAGGCTGATACTTTGCATCTGCTCAGTAAAACCTTTCTGAAACATGTCATCATCATGACTGCTCTCTGTTTTTGCATGATGCATCAAAACATTTGCAGAGAGCTGTTTTGGTTTAAGAACGTCAATATCAGGTGTGTATAGAGTGTCACTGTATCCTTGCACTTAGGACCAGTTACAAATGCTCTCTCGCTCTCACACAGTCACACAGGAAGCAGCAAGAGCACTTGCCCCACTCAATTATTTTGCAGTAGGGTAATTAACCAATTCACTATGCGCTGTCAATTCTCAAAGGTGTTTTTGAACTAATTGTTGTCACTGACTCAATTAATTATTTGTTTGCTGATTTAATTATTCTCAGATCTGGGGGAAAATGTAAATTAAACATGTTGTCAGTGACTGCTGTCAAACTTTTTATTTTACCTCCGGAGTTACTATATTTCTAAATGTTTTGAAACACCGGTTAAAACCTGCCACAGAAGACCAGCAGAAAAGAGTTCAGTGTGACACGAGTTGTTGTGTTCCTGCTAAAGGACACAATTTACAGCTAGCAACATTTGCAGCACACAGTGGTTAGCCCTGACAGCCCCATGTTCTCACTATATCTTCATGAGATTCCACTGGGAACTCAAGTTTGCTCCCACACTGGCAATACAAGAGCTAAGTCAACTGTGGTCTCTACTGGGTCCCTCTGTGTGTGTGTGTGTGTGTGTGTGTGTGTGTGTGTGTGTGTGTGTGTGTGTGTGTGTGTGTGTGTGTGTGCGTGCATTACATTGTGTTGCATGAATATCACACAGTATTGGAAATGTTCCTTTGAGATTCTGCCCCACATTGACATGATCGAATCTTGCAATTCATGGAGATTTTTCAGGTGCATATTCAAGCTGCGAATCACCTGTTCTACCACATCCCAAAGGTTCTGTTATGCTGGGAAAGCGACTGAAGAACACTGAACTCATTGTCATGTTCCCAAAACTGTTTGAGATGACTTCTGCTTTGTGACATGGTGCATTATCATGCTGGATATAGCCATTAGAAGATGGATAAATTGTAGCCATGGAGGGATACACATGGTCAGCAGCAATACTCATTCTATTATTACATTAATAGTCTCACATTGTGCCAAGAAAGAATTCCCCAGACCATTACACCACAACCAGCAGCCTGGACTGTTGACACAGATCACACTGGGTTACCTGCTAATTCTAACCCTACATCTGTGTTCATCAGATCAGGCTACATTTTTAGTCTTTAACTGTCCAGTTTCTTGAGCCTGTGCCCACAGCTTTCTGTTCTTGGTTGACAGAAGTGAAACCTGATATAGTCTTCTGCAGTTCTCCAGCCCATCCTCCTCATGTTTGACACCATGCACTCTGTGATGCGGTTCTTCTCGCCACAATTGTAAAGGATGGTGATCTGAGTTACCACATTCTGTCCCTGTGCCCTTGACTTCTCTCACCAACAACAAACTGCTGCACACACTGAATGTGTTTTCTTTATTTCACCACTCACAGAAATGCAAATGGAATATTTATTTAGGAGCACTTGAACAAAACAAGATTTTGACCTGAATGTGCTAGTGCTTTACGTAGTGTTCATCAGGTCTGTCTCCATTCCTAGGGAGTGCCCTGGCAGCTTATTTCCTATGTAGGACATTCTCTTTGTAAAGCTTCACCCACTGTTTATGCCTTTTGCATGAACACTAGCAGTTTTACAGTAGTTTTACAGGTCTGTATTCTAATCTTTGCCATTTAACAGAATTTGCATCTTTCCTTAAGGCTTCTTTTTTGGAGGAACATCAAAACACATAAGGAACAAATAAAATGTACACAGAAAGCTAATATTAGGATTTACATGGGGGAAATGTAAGCACTTCTGTATGAGAGCTGTGGTTTAGCACATTTAGCTGGTAACAGGTCATAAATTAATTGATTAAAACTAGCAAGAGTCAAAGTATTAATATGTGAAATTTCTAAGAAAAAAAAAACACACACACACAAAAGTACATTTACATAAGTACATACATATTCAACACCTGAGACAGAACATATGCAATGTAATTCAATCGTTTTATTTTTAAATTGTATACATATGTAGGTACGAATATATATATATATATATATATCTCAGAAGCATTTATTACTGAAAACATGAATATTATACATTATAAAATGAGATGTATATATATATATATATATATATATATATACGCACACACACACACACACACACATACATACATATACACACATACATTTTATATACATTTTATAATGTATAATGTATAATATTCATGTTTTCAGTAATAAAGCAAGACACATTTAGGCTATTTAATTTATGCAAAGGTGAAAAGAACTGGCAAAACTAATGAAAAACTGCAAAAACCATCTTCAGTATTCTGCCTTCACAGATAAATGTTTCAGTTTGTTCGGTTTCAGTTACAAATTTTAATTTCGGTGCATCTCTACTAATGACTGTTCTGCGTGAAAAAATACCAGGAGATCAGAAGCTATACAAATACTCAAACCAGCCCGTCTGTCACCAACAATTATGCCACAATCAAAATCAGAAATCACATTTCCACCATTCTGATGGTTGATTGGCTGATTAGCTAATTGTACCATGTGTAGGTGTACAGCTGTTCCTAATAAATTATTCAGTGAGTGTACTTAGTTGGACAGTGCTCTACTGGTGATAATGGCATTCTGCATTAGGGTATTTATCTTCCAAATAAGTGAGTTTCACTTAGCTAAAAGAGTGTACATCACTGAATTTTCCCAAAGTCTGGCTGCTCTGAGTTAATTTGGCCTCCTAACATTATGTCCTGTCCTCTGGCATAAAATATCATCTCTCCCTCTGGTCAGTGCCAACGTCCTGCCCTGAACTTGTACCAGACCAGCAGAGCCATTAAATTCTGACTGGCCTGTGGCATCCATCCAAACTACTTTCAACAAAAAGCTAATATTTCTCTGCAATATGCCAGACCCGTTCAACCTCTCTAATGGCTGCCATATGGAAAATAAATAAATAAATAAATACAATGCCATAGTAGAGATCACATACCAGAATTCAGAAGACTCTGTAACAACAGCACTGAACGCACATGATTCCACGCAGCAAGGAGGGGACACTTTATGACTTTCACTATTATTTATCATGCTGCTTTAAATGTTTTGCTCATTTATTTTCTTTCAATATTTCATCCTCTCTTTAAATATGAACATCTGCTAAATGTTTTACCAGGTTCTCGTTCTCTTTCTCTTTCTCCATGCCTTACTTTTTGACTTCGTGATCATACATAATTATTCATGGGCACCCAGAAACAGTTGGCATAAAACATGCACATGGATTCCTTTTTGCCTCCTCTCATTAAGAGATATACTTCAAGTAGTCTAAACACTTTCCCAGTGCCCCACTTGTGGAAATTGGATATTTTATTCTGCCATACAGGTTTTAGCCTTATTCCAAAGAGGAGGCTCTATTTCTATCCTTAAGGTATCATAGTAGGTATTTCATGCAAACAGGTTTAAAGCCTCCATGGCACATCCCTGTTTTTGCCATTTGAACCGTTTCATATTTCTAACTTCTAAACATGTAGGTAATTAATCCTTGAAAAGTAAGGTACTGTTTTTTTTGCCCTGAGTGGCTATTTCATGCCAGTTGAAGCTGATAAGCTGTTTGCTTAATAGCTTCCCTCTTATGTCTTCATAAATTAGTCACTTGCTTCATCTTCTCTTTGCTCCAGATGAAAATAACATCAAACATTTCAGTAGAACTCACACTTGACTCTGGGAAAGAAAGTTTGCTTTTGAAACATTTATAAGAGGAACTGGATCTGATGCTTCTATTGTCAAGTGAATCAAATCCCACCCATCATCTGTTTTCTTACCACACACACACATTTGTATTCTAGAGCTTCGGTTGTTTGAGAACAGTCCGCTAGGTGCAGAGTAGCATCAAAAACAAAAACACATATTTTATTGTACTGTAGTCTAATCCATACTACATGCATACAACCATTATTACATGCTTAACTCCATTCAGTAGTTGCGTTCAAGTTTTTCCGAAATAATTTCAGTCTGGGTTTAACAGAAAGAATCTCTCTTATAATGTTGTCTATTTCAGTGTGGGAGGGGTGTTTACTGATTCCTTACTGATTTCTCTTTTAATCCACAAAAAAAAGAAATTGTAGCTGTTTGCTATAACTTCCACCAAAGCATATCATTGTTTCAGTAAGCAAATTTGTCTTAGTTAATAAGAAAAAGGCTAGGACAAGCAATCAAATGCCTACAAAAAATCCAGTCAGACTTCGAATGCACATAAACCTAAACTTCAAAGTCTACAGTGCCCTTTATTTGTGAATAATACCAATACAAGCCAATGCAAACATTACCACAGAGACATGAAAAGGCACTGTAAACTTTCAATTTTATTGGATTAACTAGGCCGCTTGATCAGACAGAGCAAATAGCAGTGTGTTAATTAGAGATTGTACTGAATGATCCTGTGCACACAGCTGAGGAATCCAGGCATTACACACCATCGTTCTGGTTTAGCAAAGAGCTACTGTCAAAAGACACAAAGATATTAACCCATCCAATTCCACACCGACCAGTCTGTCCACATCAAGCATTTCAGAACCACGGTATAATATCGGTGAATGATAAACTATAAAGTACCTACCAATACACTTGCAATACAGACAAACCCAGTAAGGAGAAGAAAACTACACGTGTGAACCCACAAAATCTCGGTGCACTTTTCTTTATTCATCTGTCAAGAAATTACTGAAAGCTTCCTGTAGTCCTTTCTCATTTGCATACCCTAATTGCTAGTGCTCATCATGCAGCATGAACGAACCTCATTTAATAATAAGACAAGAATAATAAATCATAGATTTCATCACAGGCAAAGAAAAAAAAGTGAATCTGCCTTCACCACTGTCTGCTTAATATTCTTTTGTTCAATTAAAAATACTTCAATCATAACTCTTAGTTTTAATCTTAGAATGTTTATGATAATCCATAAGATCAAATCTATACATGCAACATGACACTTAATAGATATTGTACGTCACATTTTATATAGCCATACACCTGACACCTAGCTTTTCATTTTATATAGATATATTTTTCATTTCATATCACATTTTATTTGATACAACAGTCAATAAAGAAACAGAGAAAAAGCAAAGATCATTTTAGCAATTTAAGCAACAAAGAAATGGATGCATAGTTTTGTCTATAACAGGGACGTCAAACTATGTTTTTAAATGGAAAAGATGAATACATTTCCCTTTTACTGTCACCAAATGCTTCAAACAATAACTGTACATACACCCAGGAATAAAAATAACAAGAGTGCTAAAAGCATTCAATGTCATATTACACATAAGCTTCATATCTGACCACACAATTGTAGTAAAGTAATATGCTATGCCATAGCCTGTCTTATTTGTGTGCATTAAAAACCTGTCAGTGCTGAGCCCGGTCAATAGTGTACAACATTCACAATATACACCCAGATTCAGAATTATTGGCACCCTCGGTAAAAACGGATTTAACTAATTTAACACGGAAAGAAAAAACATTTAACATGTAATTACAAAAGTCCTTAAAAAGACATAAATGATGTTAAAATAACATTTTTAAGAAAACAAAACACAGCAACCACAAAAATCCTGAACATGCATCTGAAACATGTTACCATTTATACTTAGGTAATGAAGGTCACCAGAAATATTTAGAAACCCTATGAAGTGAAAGAAGCTCATGTTGTAGTCATTCCGGAGAAAGACTTTTCCTTTATCTAACTGCAAACTTGAGCACTTAAAGTTTATGATACACTATTGGAACCAGGTCAGATAAAAAGTTTTCAGCAGGTGCATTTGACATAAAAAAGGTGATACAGAAAATAACTCAATAATCCATTTTTAATGTACTTATTTAAACTGTGAAAACCTGTTAATGTACATTAATTATTATTATTATTATTATTATTATTATTTGCATTACAAGTAAATGTAGTTTAATGAAAGGTTTGACGTTTATATCTTTTAAGTGTGATCTTAAGACAATAATCCACAAACTAATTCTGGATGATCCTTCATAACGTATTTTACCCATCTTTACCATTAATTCTTAGACTTATTTAGTACAGCCTAGGATAGTGTAACTGACTTGGTACACTGCTGCCACCTAGTGAGTGCTGCGTGATATTTATTTAGAAAAATTAAGTTTGTTGACTGCACCGGCAAACATTGCCCACAGTTTAAACATAGTCGTAATGTTTGGAACATCGTATATACTATAATAACCTATTTATTTGTGAGCCTAGACAGAGAAGAGAAAGCGTGAATAGCCACAAAACATGATCTTTCATCTAGTTACTATGGCTGATAATAGGGAAACATTCTAGACACAAACACACACTACCGCTACAATATTAAGGCTGAGAAACTGGTAATTTAGTGCCGTTTTCCATTTATTTCCTTGTGTGTGTGTGTACTCATGTTTGTGTGTATGACCATCCACTGCTTATTTGTAACAACCTGTACATGGTTCGTTAGCGTATGTCTGTCCTGTTGACAGTAGTGTACATTTGTTTGCCCTATCTACCTGTATATTCCTATATAATATAACTATATAAACTGGTTCACGTTCACATGCTGAGTCTCTGAGATCATCCGGCTGATCTTCCATGTTGTTCATAACACTGCCTATCAATGCATGTTTGGCTTCCGTTTGAAGCAAGCCAGCTTTAACTGCAAGAACCAAACACTTTCAAGAACTTTCTTCTTTCTGTGTATGGAACTCACATTTCTTCAGTGGGGTTCACATTAGGACTTTTACTTAAGCCACTGCCAAATCTTCATACTGTTTCTTTTAAAGCATTTAGGGCTTGACATGCTCTTGTACTTCAGATCACAGTCTAGCTGCACACCCCAATTGCGGTTGAGCTTCAGATTAATCAGGATTTTCATGGCATTGTTAATTATTCTTTGTAACCTTTTCCCCTGATATATTTCAATAACATTCTGTTTCATTCATTCATTTTCTTAACCACCTGATCCTGGACAGGGTCGTGAGAAAGCCGGTGCCCCTTCAGAACAGGCCGCAAGGCAGGAACAACCCAAGACATGGCACCAATCCACTGTAGGGCACATACATTGAAAGTTTGTGAACGCTGTAGAATTTTCTATATTTCTGCATAAATTTGACCTAAAACATCATCAGATTTTCACAAGTCCTAAAAGTAGATAAAGAGAACCCAGTTAAACAAATGAGACAAAAATATTATACTTGGTCATTTATACAAATGAGACAAAAAAAAATATTATACTTGGTCATTTATTTATTGAGGAAAATGATGATCCAATATTACATATTAGTGAGTGGCAAAAATGGCAAAAAAAAAAGTATGTGAGCCTTTGCTTTTCAGTATCTCTGGTGTGACCCCCCTGTGCAGCAATAACTGTAAACTACACGTTTTTCCTGTAACTGTTGATCCAGTCCTGCACACCGGCTTGGAGGAATTTTAGCCCATTCCTCCATACAGAACAGCTTCAGCTCTGGGATGTTGGTGGGTTTCCTCACATTAGCTGCTCGCTTCAGGTCCTTCCACAACATTTCGATTGGATTAAGGTCAGGACTTTGACTTGGCCATTCCAAAACATTAACTTTATTCTTCTTTAACCATTCTTTAGTAGAACGACTTGTGTGCTTAGGGTCGTTGTTTTGCTGCATGACCCACCTTCTCTTGAGATTCAGTTCATGGACAGATGTCCTGACATTTTCCTTTAGAATTCTCTGATATAATTCAGAATTCATTGTTCCATCAATGATGTCAAGCCGTCCTGGCCCAGATGGAGCAAAACAGGCAAAAACCATGATACTACCACCACCATGTTTCACAGATGGGATAAGATTCTTATGCTGGAATGCAGTGTTTTCCTTTCTCCAAAAATAACGCTTCTCTTTTAAACCAAAAAGTTTTATGGTTTCATCCGTCCACAAAACTTTCCTCCAGTAGCCTTCTGGCTTGTCCACGTGATCTTTAGCAAACTGCTGACAAGCAGCGATGTTCTTTTTGGAGAGCAGTGGCTTTCTCCTTGCAACCATGCACACCATTGTTGTTCAGTGTTCTTCTGATGGTGAACTCATGAACATTAACATTAGCCAATGTGAGAGAGGCCTTCAGTTGCTTAGAAGTTACCCTGGGGTCCTTTGTGACCTCGCCAAATATTACATGCCTTGCTCTTGGAGTGATCTTTGTTGGTCGACCACTCCTGGGGAGGGTAACAATGGTCCTGAAATTCCTCCATTTGTACACATTCTGTCTGACTGTGGATTGGTGGAGTCCAAACTCTTTAGAGATGGTTTTGTGACCTTTTCCAGCCTGAAATCTCCTTTGTTCGTGCCATGATACACTTCCACAAATGTGTGTTGTGAAGAGCAGACTTTGTTAGATCCCTGTTCTTTAAATAAAACAGAAAACACCTGACTCCAATTTAAAATTAACTGCTAATCCGAGAGGTTCATATACGTTTGCCACTCACTAACATGTAATATTGGATCATTTTCCTCAATAAAGAAATGACCAAGTATAATATTTTGTGTTAATTGACTTTTAGGACTTGTTTGAAAATCTGACTTTAAAAAAATGACCTAAAATATGTTTTAGGTCATATTTTTGCAGAAATATAGACAATTCTAAAGGGTTCACAAACTTTCAAGCACCACTGTAAGTGACTTTTAACAGAGCTGGTTGTAATCAAGCCTCGGTCATGGTGTGTTAGATGACTTCAAATAAATGAAAATGTTATTTTAAAACTTTATTTTGTATTCACTTTGGCTGTTCTGACTAATATTGCACTTAGTTTGAAGTTCCACAGCACTGTCATGTGACATCTAATTCTTGGGCAAATTAATCACTTTAAAATCAATAGTGTTATTTTTGTGTTCCTATGTCCAGACTTGATTAAGTGCTGTGTGCGTGAATAGTCTAAGTGGAGAGTATGGACCATGAATCTGCATGCTGCAAGCCTCTCAGAATATATTTTCCAAGGCACTATGACTCACTTGGAATGTTGTATTCTCTTTTATTTTACTGTGGTTAAGTCTATGATACTTGCCTTTGCTGGCTTACACAGCCTGCTCTGCTTCCTGAATTAAGTATCACTGCTCTTTAACCTGACTTGATGGATTATTGTGGAAAGACATGAATTTAGAAGATTGTCACATGGAATGATAAGATGCTCCTTGCAACCATGGAGAGTCATGCCACTTTTCTCAGCTGTGAGAATTTGAATAACCTCATCTGAACAGGTAAATAAACACAATCACTGTCCTTTAACAACTGATCCACTTACAGTACAGTAAGTATTTTAGGTATGTGATACTGTATGATTATTTTAACCCCTATTAATATAAATACAAGTGATTTTATGTATAGCAAACTCTAACTATCAGTTCTTTGCTCAGAGAAAAGCCATGAATTCAATGCCTCAGCTCACCAGCTTGGGCGCTCAAGACACTAGACATGGCAGTGCTGCATCCTGATCGATAACATGAGGGACAAGGTTTCCAGTGGCATTTCAATGCTCAATGAATACAAGACCAGAAAAGCCCATGCCCACGGAAAAGGATGACCTTTACAAAAGTTTTGTATCCGCAGCCTGGTAGGCTTTGGGAACAGAACAGTCATGCTGGACAGATGCCTTTCTCTGTTCACATCTCTGGAGGATGTACCGAGTATCTTTCAGTCTGAACCTAAGACTGAAGCAGCACAGACTAATGCCAGCCATGCTGATTCCGTGCCAGTTCATGATGCACAAATGTCCACTGCCCTGGCTCAATTCAGTGATCTACCTCAAAATGATGATCTTTCCATCCAGTTCAGTTATCCAGAGCCTTCTCAGTTTTCTTATTTGCAGCCCACTGCATTTTGGAGATGGAGAACTTGCGCTGGATGAAAGCCTCAGCAAGTTCACATTTCAGGACACACTGTATATCTTACAGCCTGAAGTTGCAAACACACCTGAAAACTGTGCAGTTTCACTACCATATTTTAAGAAGCAGGTGTCCTTTGCTGCTGAGGCTTAAATGGCACAAAGGAATGTGCAACTGAGACAGGAAACGGTCACTTTGGCCACAGAGTAATAAAGAGGTGACTGGTCTGTGACTATGGATCATTCTTTGAATGATGTTGATCTTGAGGCCTGTACAGAGAAAAGTCTTAGGAATGGTAACAGTACTGTTACAGCCACAGAAGAGGCCCCCAGTACCGGGTTTACTTTATATGCCTTTCAAAACTGCGATTCTCTTTTCTGTCAGCAGATGTTGCAAAGGTTCCCTCGTACTAGATTCCTGTCATTCAGACTTGAATTTTTATTTCGTATTATAACTCTTATGGCCTCATCCATTAAAGTGAACAGTCATGGATCAGATCACATATATTCAGTTCCACAATACACCTGATAATGTAATGTAAATGTAATAGGAAGAGAGCATAATGCCAGTACGAAAAGTGAGCAGGGTGGTGAGACAGGCAAACAAGAACCCAGTTTTTCAAAAATCACTTCTCTAGAGGAGATCAGCATAGAGGAATGGGCAAAAATGCCAGCTACAGTGTGCAAACTTTTCTTATTGACCAAATACTTATTTTTCACCATAATTTACAATTAAATTATTTAAAAATCCTACAATGTGATTTCCTGGATTTTTTTCTCATTTTGTCTCTCATAGTTGAAGTGTACCTATAAAACTGAGGTTCTATTAGTGGGACCCAAGGCTGTGAGAGACAGGTTGGCTACATCTATCCTAAATATAGATGGCTGTCCAGTATTGCCCAGTCCGTCTTAAAAAAAACTTAGGTGTCACATTGATTCAGACCGATCTCTCCTTTGATGCACACATTAGCAGCATCACTCGAATTGCTTTCTGTCAATTACGTAATATCGCTAAAGTTAGAAATATCCTCTCTTTTAATGATGCAGAGAAACTTGTTTCATGCGTTTATAACCTCAAGGTTGGATTACTGTAACGCCTTACTTACTGGATGCTCTCGTAAATCTATAAAATAAACTTCAATTAGTTCAGAATGCAGCTGCCCAAGTGCTAACTCGAACTAGAAAAATTTGATCATATCACTTCTGTTCTATCATCACTGCACTGGTTACCAGTCAAATTCCGCATCGATTACAAAATACTTCTTATAACTTATAAAGCTCTACAAGGCCTGGCCCCACATTATCTGAGTGAACTCTTAGAGTTTTACAATCCAACTCGTCTACTTCGTTCGCAGGGTGCAGGACTTCTTTTAGTTCCTAGAATAAAAAAGTCACAGCAGGGGGGAAAAGGCTTCTCTCATACATGGCTCCCAAGTATGGAATAAAACTCCCACTTTCGTTCAAGACCTCAGACACTCTCCAAAGTTTTAAGTCTAGGCTAAAGACATACCTATTTGCTCAGGCTAGATTTAGATCGGGATGCATGGCTTGGTTCACTGGGGCCGGAGTCGTAGTCATGTCTGGCCTGCCTGCCTTGTCCGCTAGCCGGGAGTGTCAAGTGGCTGAACTGGGATTCAGTCCTTTTAATCTTGACTTGTGCATCCTTGCCTTAGGACTAAGGGCAGAGCTGGGGCACAGTCAAAGAGTCTTAAGGTGATCAGAGACGTTGGGTTGCTGTCTTCTGCCTCCCGTGGGGTTTGCCGATGTCTCATGTGATCCCTCTTGGCTGTGTTACCTACCAGTTCTCCTCTTTCTAGCTATGCTGCTATAGCTAATGCTGTTGGGGTCTCATGCTACACATGGCATCAGTGATTGTTAATAGAAATTGTGCTCTTAATCAATAACTAATTACATTTTTCTGTTTTCTCTACGAGCTGTGTTTCCGGCACCAGTTCCAGCCCCCACACATGATGTTCATCCGCTGCAGCTTTCACTCAAGCTGCTGCTTCCGTCATCAGCTCCAAACCCCACCATACCCGGGCCACTTAATGCCGATGTGAATACTTCACATTTTATTCGAACTTTGACTCCATGACTTTAGTTTCGCTCTTAGATTTATCATCTACGCCGCCCAAGGAGGTTGGGTCCCTTTTTGAGTCTTGGTCTTCCCAAGGTTTCTTCCTATAACACTTAGGGAGTTTTTCCTTGCCACTGTCGCCCTGGGCTTGCTCAATTTGAGATTGGACGTAGTTATTAGGAGATAATCTAAACTTGTAAAGTTGCTTTGAGACAATGCTCCATTGTAAAAACCGCTATATAAATACATCTGACTTGACTACCTATGATGAAAATTAGAGACCTCTGTCATCTTTCTAAGTAGGAGAACTTGCACAAACAGTGGCTGACTAAATACTTTGTTGCCTCACCGTGTGTGTGTGTGTATGTATGCATGTACATATATATATATATATATATATATATATATATATATATATATATATCTCAATATACACAGATATATATACACATACATATACACAGTGGGGTAAATATAAAGTAAATGGAGTAAACCCACGCAGACTTCACACAGAAAGGACCCCAGACCACTCCACCCTGTGACTGAACAGGCAGCAGTGCTACCCACTGTGAGCCACTAAAAGTCAAAGTAAATGTAAGTCACACTGTAATTTTTTTTCCGACTTTTTCTGATTTGGAGATGTAAAAGAAATGTGGCTTGGATATAAACGGACAGCTAACTTACTGTATGATTGGCTAAGTTGTTTAGGTGGTGGCACTATATATAGGACTCCAAGTCATACGCGGCAGCGTATAAGGTTATATAAACACAGTACTAATTAGTTATCTAATATGAGATGTACACATGACTTGGTGATCATGACAACCTTAACACAACTAGCTTAATTAGTCTGTTGAATTAACACAGGCGTCCTGATGGGTTCATGAATATCATGTGCGTATAGCCCAATTACAGAGCTAACACTTGTTACCTTCGCTTTCTAATTAAACGTTGCTTACCTGAGGTCCTTCGGGTGATACTGTCTTAAGCTTAGGCAATGGTTATGCTGATTTACTGAAACCTGTTTTTGTTTGTGGAACAAGCTCTGTAAACGTTGATTCAATATTTCCTAGAGACAAAGCTGGAAAACAGCCGTTTGTAGTGTGCACCAATGCGCTCAACACGCAGCATTACGGGAATGTATAATGAATTTCTGTAAAGAGAATCGACTCAGAAGTGTTGGTGTCGACTCCATGCCAGGAACCGACACTACGAGTCTTTTGTGCGATACTCTAAGCCCTAATAACCAAACGTGTGTTGTTATATGTAAACCTATCTGTTTACGTTAATACTGCAAAACAATGCAGGCTTTCACAACTTAGTTGACTCTATATATGAGGAAACTTTGCTTTAACACTATAAAAACATCGAAATATGAAAAAAATGCCAAATGCCACTGACATGGAGTTACATCTTACACCTCAGCCCAACTGCATCTATTATGAAATTTACAAAATTCTAAAGGCACAGCAAACCCCTGTTTCACTATTGGCTTCTCGCCACTTCAAGGAGAGACGACCACTTGCTGAAATGTTCAGTTCTCAAAGGAAAAAAAAAAACCTTAAAACTGCCAGCAGAATTCACACCTCTTACAACAACTCATTTGAGACACACACACACACACACACACACACACACACACACACACACACACACAGTGTTGCTGAGTGCAAATGTATATTAGGTGAATAACATTTTCATTTGAACAGTTATTGCATAATCGCATGAAACCTACTAATACAGTTTGGGGAATACATTTTAATTTAAATAACGCTACTTATAAAGTTTTCATAATGTTTTGTGTCTAGATGATGTGTTAAAAACATCAAGGGAAAAAAGAAGTTTCTGGCAGAATATGGAAATTTGATTCAGAGTGATTCAGCAGAGTTTCTCGGTTCCCTGCTCTCTTCTGAAATACCTACTTGTGTCATAAATACAACAGAAAATACATTACACTGTCACACGAAAGACAGTTTCTTAATCCATTAATTTGTGTGTGTGTGTGTGTATTTACATTTGGCAAATTCCATTTCTATTTTGTACACATAACATATTTTACTTTAGATTTGTAATTACAGTTTAAATATTATTATATGTTTATATATTACTATTCTTTCCACTGTTTCGTCTGGCTTGCTCTCGTCTTTTTTGTTTGCTTTATTTGATGTCACATCAGCATCAATGGGTATTCGTGACAGGAACAAGTTTACATCAATTTAAACCAACCAATTTACCTAATTCATGTCTTTGGAATGTGAGAGGGAACCTGAACCAGGGAGGTTGGGATCAAAACGGGGATCTCGGAGCTGTGAGGTGACTGCGACATGAGCCTGTCGCTTTTGTAAAGCTGTCGTGTGTCAATGTTATCATTATTATTTGTTTATTAGTTTAATTTGACATCGTATTAGCATCAATGGCTTTACAATTCTTATGGCTAGACACAAGGTTATTTACAGCATTTAGCAGACGCCCTTATCCAGAGCAACTTACAACTGATACAATCTTACAATCCAAGCTATTGTGGGTTAAGGGTCTTGCTCAAGGACCCAACAGTGGCAGCTTGGGGGGATTTGAACCCTGGACCTTCTTGTCCATAGTCCAGTACCTTACCCACTAGGCTACTACAGTCCCAGGTTTAGAGTGACCAATCAACCTAATGCAACCTAGTCTTTGGAATATGGGAGGAAACCGGAGCACCCGGAGTAAACCAATAAAGTCAGGTAAACTCCACACAGGCAGAGCAGAATGGGAGATCTCCTAGCTGTGAGCTGACCACACTAACCAGATGCGCCACTGTGGCGTAATGTCGTTTGTGTAAAGCTGATGTGTGACATGTTATCAACATTATTAAAAGCACTATATATATATGAACTGAACCTGAAGATGTGACATTGTGTCTTAATTATTATGTAGCGTTGGTCTGTATCCCGAGTTCATACAGTGGAGTGAGGACTTTAGTTTTGAAATGCAGGGATGAAACTCACTGGTTCGTTGGCGAGTGTCAGTAGGAAGAGTTGTTGTAATCATGCTATTGAGAGCGCGATTGTGCCACTTTCCTACAGTTCATTCTGTCCGATCACGTACCCGGTTATACAGTAAGGAGTGTTTTGTTTGACGCAGTTGAGATTTTGAACGAGTTTGAAAGTTTAAGCTGTAGGTCTGTTTTGAATCGCCGCTTGTTGTCAGTGTGCTGTGAGCTCGGTGTAGCTGCTAGCTGAAGAGCAGTCAGGCGTCACCATTTCTGCTGTAGGAAGGAAGGAAGGAAAGAAAGAAAGGAAAAGGAGCAGCAGGGCCACAAACCGGGACTCTGCTCGGGAGATCTCTAAAACCTGACAAATTACGCAGGTGTGGCGTTATAGGAATAAGTTATGTGCGCGTGATTTCTGTCTAAAGCAGTGTTATGAAACGTTCATAACATCTAGGACCGATTCCGTTTTCTGACTTTGGGAATCTAAGCTAAGCTATAGGTTAGCTGGTCACACTGGATTGTTTTGGTGCTGTTAGTTCATGCACATCTGGTGTTGTTTTTATTAGCCGGCTGTATTTTTAAACCAGCTCCAATGGCTACAGATGCGTCTGAGAGTGAAGGAGACCTGAAGCAAACTGGTGTAGCCGACACGGCTCTGAATAATAGTCAGTCCGACACACCCAGCAGCTTTGCAAAGCTGGACAACAAGCAATCACTCCCTGCTACACCGGGAAGTCATGAGAGCACAGAGGCACAGGACGACACGTTGTCCCCTATCAAGGGGGATCAACCTGCCTCATCCAGTCCCACTAAACCTGGTGGATCCCAGCAGGAAACATCAACACCAGCCAAAGAGCTAAAGCAAGTGGATAACCGGACACAGAGCTCAACTCCTCAGGCCACTGCTTCAGCAGAACAGAATGGGAGGTAAGAGAATTACATTTACAGCATTTAGCAGACGCCCTTATCCAGAGCGACTTACAAGTTATACAGTCTTACAATCCAAGCAATTGTGGGGTTAAGGGTCTTGCTCAAGGAGCCAACAGTGGCAGCTTGGCAGAGGTGGGATTTAAAGCCTGGACCTTCTGGTCCATGGTTCAGTACCTTACCAACTAGGCTACCACAGTACCACAGAATGATCTATTTCACCATGCACCCTGTCTGTGCACTCAACCTTTAACTTGAAGTAGATCTTTTATCTTTGGCACGATAATCTATTGTAAAGATACACTTTTTTGCTGTCTAGAACTACAGTTGTGATCGTTTAGCTCCATGATGACCTAGTAATTTACTGTTATCAAGCCAGTTAAGCAATAAAAAAAGTTGCAGTGCACTAGATCTTTTTGGATCATGCATGTGTTATATAGTTATTTAAATGACACTCATACACGCAGTTTACAGCTGAATCAGTCTTACAGTACAAGCAGTTATGGATTAAAGGCTTTGTTCAATGACCCAAAGATGGTTGGTTTGGCAGAGGTGGAATTTGAACCTTGTACCTTCTGGTCCACAGTTCAGGACCATAAATGCTGTGCTAACACAGTCCCACAGTCTTTTATATAAGCAAAAATAAACACAAACTTATTTCATTTGTTTTGTGAGCCTATATTCCGTAATATGCATTTTAACCAAGCAGTTTTTGCTTCTTAGTCACAGTGTAGTATCATATCACCTTATTCTGCACTTTGGCAATTATTTTTGCCATTGGCTTACTTGCACTTCAAGTTGTCCTGTATATTGCATGGTATTCTTGTTTTGCGCCATGACCCTGGAAGAACAACATTTCAACTCACTGTATATACCTGTATATACTGGGGACAATAAAATCGTACCTGTACTCGTATCTGTACATGATTTCTGTCTTGAACAGCTTTATACATTAATATTTATAATACTTCTGTTCCAATAAATGAGGTTACGAGTTTAAATCATGCCAAATTTTTATCAGCATGATGGTTTTCACTTCACAAAATGTCTGACTGCATTACCCATAAGGCTTTTTTCTTAGACCACAATCTATTTGTTTAAGAGTGACATATCCAGCCAGCTACATGGAAAGAAGAGCTTATTGTTTTGTTTTCGGGAGCTGCTTGTGAAGTCTGACTCATCATTCATGTTTAAGCTTCCTAAAAGTCTCTCTCCTGATAAACACTTCAGGAGGTTAGCTTTCAGTCTCTCTGCATAGCGTAAGACAGTTTTGCAACTTCGAACTTCAAACCTGGATATTGTAAATACAGCATCAAACAACAAAGTAATACCAGGGTCATTTTGTTCTTTTGAAAGACATGATACTTCATATGTCAATCTCCATTTGGTTTTTTATACCATGTAATTGAAGTACTGTGGTGCTTCTGCAGCCCAACAAGTCAGAAAGTTGAGCGAATTTTAAAATGAAGCAAGTTGCAAACGCAGTTGTCCAAACAGATGATGGCTGTTCATTATATAGCACTACTGGGAAAGCTAATAGCCAACGATTAATGCAGTTTTCTGTCTTGTTATTTCATACACGAGTATAAAATAGGATTCATCTGAATAAACACACAACTGAAAGAGGTGCTGCCTTGTTAACAGTGTGTGTACATACATATATATATATATATATATATATATATATATATATATATATATATATATATATATATCTCTCTCTCTCTCTCAGTTCTGGAGTCTGTTAGATAGGACATGTGCATGATGAGAAACATGGCTAGCATGGAAATTAGCTTTGTGACAGTGAGCCAGTGTTCCTCTTTCCTTCTTTTTTCCTCCAAGGGCATCCCTTTGAGATGGATAAGCAGCTGTTACATTGATGTCTTCTTTGCTGTGTCTCAAAATTACATGTATAAACTAATCCATGTAATCCACTAAATCTGTGTATAAATGAGGCCCTTTTGCAGTCAAAACTCAGGATATTACTGGTAGGATGGAGCGATCTAACAAAAATATCATTCTTTTTTTTTTTTTTTTAGGCTGGATCACGATCCACAATATTTATCACCATATAAATGTTTGCATGTTGTTTTTTGAGCATAATTTTCAAACTAAAGACAGCTAATAAACTAACTTCTCTACTGATAAAATTATTGCATAATAATATACTGGAGCAGAAATATCAGAGAGCACTTAGGCAAGTAGAATTTCTTTAATGAACAACTTAAAAAATGTTCACTTCAACAAAATGTAAACCGTTTCAAAATGTAGTACACAGTATCACCACTATTTTCTCGGTGTCCACAAATAATACTACTGCTGTTGCTAATAATAATAATGGCAATAATAATAATAATCGGTACTAGTGGCCATAAAACAGATGTGGTCAAATGTGGATTCTCATGTCTGTCTACATTTTGGGTACATCATAGAAGTTGTGGTGTTAAGAAAATACATTCATTGCTCACTTTATTAGGTACAGCTCCTTGTTTATACACTCATCATCCATTTGATCAATTCCACTTTGTTAGTCCCCTTTACTCTGTTCTCTAATGGTCAGGAACACCACAGATCAGGCACTGTTTGAGTGCTTGATCATTGTCAGCACTGTAGAGACACTGACATGGCGGTGCTGTGTCTTTTGTGTTGAGCTGGTATGAGTAGAGCAGACACAACAGTGCTGCTGGAGTTTTAAACACCAGTTTCACTGCTGGTCTGAGAATAGGCCGCCAGCCATAAATGTCCAGCCACCAGTATCCGGAAGGCAGCATGTTGTGAGCACTGATGGATTAGAGGATGACTAACACAAAATGTGCACCAACAGATGAGCTTCTGTCTCTTTACTACTTTTTTTCTTTCTGTATTTCTTCTTCTATTTACATCTGCAAGAATATGGTAGATGTGCTGCAAATGGTGCCTGATCTCTGGGGGTCCTAATGGGGAACTGATAAAATTGGACAGTAAGTGTAGTAACAAGGAGGTGTACCTAATAAAGGGACCAGTGAGTGTATTTGTGACTTGAGTAGTAGAGAAACTACTTAAAATAGCTGCTTAAGTGCTTATTTTCAACTACTCTGATAGTTTTAATGTCCTTGGTAGCTAGCGCCAGGTTGCTGAAACACCCTTGAGGTGATATGTCAGGTCTTTCAATGCAAGCAATCAAATATTTTGTATGACATTCTTGCAATCTCTCTGCTAAGGCAGATTGTGGGGACATTTTAGCCATTTTCCTCACTAGTGTATCTTTATCTGTAATTATCGGCTTTGCATCATTTACTCGATAATTAACACATGCACAGATGCACACACTGAAACATGCTCCAGCACGCTTTCGTCTTCACAATACGCGCTCACACCGCACAGCACACTTCATGGTTGTAAATATGTGATCGGATAATCACATATTTTTGTGCTTTTCTTTGGTTTCGTTTTGTGCGTGTCGACACACAGCCCTAACATGCTTTATAGCCTAATAAGTGTATTGGTTATGCAGTTCACTGTGTTTTGGCTTCTCGTACTGCACAGCAGACTAAATGCTTGTACTTGGTATGTATTTTTTTTTTTTTTTTTTAAAGTAGATAAAGAGAAACCCAGTTTAAACAAATGAGACAAAAAAATATTTATACTGGGTCATTTATTTATTGAGGAAATGATCCAATATTACATATTAGTGAGTGGCAAAAGTATGTGAGCCTTTTGCTTTCAGTATCTGCTGTGATCCCCCTGTGCAGCAATAACTGTAACTAGACGTTTTCTGTAACTGTTGATCAGTCCTGCACACCGGCTTGGAGGAATTTTAGCCCATTCCTCTGTACAGAACAGCTTCAGCTCTGGGATGTTGGTGGGTTTCCTCACATTAACTGCTCACTTCAGGTCCTTCCACAACATTTCGATTGGATTAAGGTCAGGACTTTTACTTGGCCATTCCAAAACATGAACTTTATTCTTCTTTACCCATTCTTCGGTAGAATGGCTTGTGTGCTTAGGGTCGTTGTCTTGCTGCATGACCCACCTTCTCTTGAGATTCAGTTCATGGACAGATGTCCTGACATTTTCCTTTAGAATTCTCTGATATCATTCAGAATCCATTGTTCCATCAATGATGGCAAGCCGTCCTGCCCAGATTCAGCAAAACAGGTCCAAACCATGATACTACCACCAGCATGTTTCACATATGGGATAAGATTCTTATGCTGGAATGCAGTGTTTTCCTTTCTCCAAACAAAACGCTTTTCTTTTAAACCAAAAAGTCCTATTCTGGTCTCATCCATCTACAAAACATTCTTCCAATAGCCTTCTGGCTTGTCCATGTGATCTTTAGCAAACTGCAGACGAGCAGCAATGTTCTTTTTGGAGAGCAGTGGCTTTCTCCTTGCAACCCTGCCATGCACACCATTGTTGTTCAGTGTTCTTCTGATGGTGGACTCATTAACATTAGCCAATGTGAGAGAGGCTTTCAGTTGCTTGGAAGTTACCCTGGGTCATTTGTGACCTCGCCACCTATTACACGCCTTGCTCTTGGAGTGATTTTTGTTGGTCGAGCACTCCTGGGGAGGGTAACAATGGTCTTGAATTTCCTTCAATAATGTACAGGGGACTTTCTGAATCTTCCTTTGTTGATATCTGAGGTTTGGTTAGAGCTTCACCTCTGAGGTGCATGGTGATGTTCAACACGTGTATCACCACACACATTCTTTACTATTGAAGTAAGAGGTATGAAGCCATTCAGAGCACTAACTACTTCAGGTGTTTTGAATTTGTCTTTTGTTATAGTGGGTTATTGTTTCAGATATTTAGGTTGGGGTCTTAAAACATGCTGTGGTTGGAATTCTGACAGCTGTAATTTGGATTAAAAGACGTAGGCTGGGGCAGTATAACTATTTAATCACCCCTACAGTGTTACACTACCCTGGTATCCAGTTATGCTCATTTGCACGTATGCTGTGAAATCCAATATCTGTGACTTTGCTCAGTGCTCTGCCACAATAATATGCTATTTGTCTTATAATATTCAATACACTCTTAATCACCACACTATGGTTATATTTGAACATACAATAATGGATTGCAACAGGTCATCACTACATAAACCAGATAAACTTTTTACCTGAACTAAGTTCCATAGCAAAGTTTTCATGATGTACTCTTTATATGCTCTTATGCAGTAGGTATGTGCATTTATACTAATCTAGTGTTCAGTATAGACATTTGAATGCCTAATTGTGTAGGTTTAGAAACAAGAAAATGTTTTCCTTACAGTTACCTACTCATGCCTGTCGCTACTGTAGAATAATCAAATGCCTATTTGAATCTTTAGAACTTCTCCAGTATTGGGATTTTCAGAAGTAACTCATTCCTAGTTCTCTCCTCCTTCAGACATGACCAGTCATGACTCCATGATGCACATGAGCTGTGTGGAAACAGGATTTTTATGAGGTGCTCTATGTACCAACTTCAAACCAACACATCCGAGCAAACTATATTCCTGTCAGCTTAGTCTTTTAACTCGCACTGTGTGGGATAATATCACACAAGTGTCTAGTTACAACTTTGTTATAGCTTTATAAGGAACACACAAAGACTATTTTCAGTTAATTAAAAAAAAAACATCAGTTAATTGAACTACTTTTGTTGAAGTTTGTGCAAGTACTATTGTAATTACCAGAATAAAGAGGAACTCCCTAAATATACAAGTGCATAATTTCTGGTGGGACTACATGAGATAATTGGATGTTTGCGATATAAACAAAGTTTTCGGTTTTGTCATTTAAACACATTAAGCTTATAACAACAGTCACCTCACTCATTATAGTGTAATTTAGTTATATTGATACCATGTACCTATTAGCTATCCCTTGAAAGCTTGTTAAACAAGGGACTTGCTGAAAGATTTCCTTCTCCAGGTGGATTAGCGAATATGTTCCAATGTTTTTGCGATCCTTTGCTAAAAAGATCTTAACTAGGCCATGTTGGACACACACTATCCATGTTAGACTTACTTCAAGAGTAAAGCATTGTCTAGCATTTGGAGCTACTCAGATGGGTAATATGATAAACTTGTGTAGTTGTTCAGTTCAGGCCTCTTGAGGCGTGGAACAAGGTTATGCAGTAGACATTTATCATATTACACATGAGACAGGTTACAAGCTATAATCTAAGCAAATGCTTAGCCCAAGGGCACAAAAGTTGTAGCTAGGAAGTGCTGGGATTTGAATCCTGGACCTTATGGTCAGTAGTCCAGTACCTTAACCTGTGCCACCACATTCCCACAATTCTCAATAGTAGAGATGTTTTCTCTCCACTCTTTTGTAGTAGATCTTAGCGAAAAAGAATGTTACTCCGGATCATACCATTTTAAAACTGGAAAGGATTTATGGTAAAGGTTACGAGATGACATAAGACAAACAATAAGACAAAAAAACCCACTAACTTTTAATTGACTTAAATGTATTGTAAGTATGCTTAACACGGTTAGTGTCAAAGTTACTGGTACCCACCCCTGTTTTTACATTGTTTACTTATAGTGTGGTTAGTAACACTTAAGAGAACACGAATGAGGTCATGCAATGAGACAAATTTATTAACCTTCGTAAGTTTTTGTTTGTTTATGTAGGATATTTAATATACCATACACTTATGTCTGGTGCCGTTTCCAATAAAATATATGAAGATGACTAAATGAAGAAAAGTATCAAACTTCCCCACTCGTTATCATATGGGGTTGCATGTTAGGTGGAGAAGACAATCATTATCTCAACAGCCAACACACAGCCTTTTAGTGAAATTATCCATACACTTCTCATTCCATCCATAAAGATATATTTGGTGTTTGTTTTAGTTAATTTAACATTGCTCTTCAGCATCAATGGCCATTTAATGACAGACACAAGTTAGGTCAACACTCAAGGTTATATCGCCAATTTAGTGTAATCAGTTAAACTAAAGCATGTTCCAGGGGTAATCCCACGTGGACACGGGGAGGCCAGACTGCACCTTCATAAGTCAGATAATCACTATTTGTGCATGAGTGAAAAAGCTCATATCTGCTCTTAGGGCAATAGGCGAGGAGGTGTAATTAATCTGGCCGGAAGAGAACGCAAGTGTATTTTGCCCACACTCACACAGTAAGGAGGATGATTAGAGAGGCCAGAGTTCCTCTCTGTACCATGGTTAGAGAGATTCAATAGACGGT
This sequence comes from Ancistrus triradiatus, assembly GCA_025084515.1. Taxonomy (NCBI): domain Eukaryota; kingdom Metazoa; phylum Chordata; class Actinopteri; order Siluriformes; family Loricariidae; genus Ancistrus; species Ancistrus triradiatus. The sequence goes on along the minus strand of JAJAGP010002508.1, from coordinate 61,250 downwards.
GGCGTTTTGGAGACACCAATTCTACAAATCTATAATTAGACTACACCTCCATGCCAGCAAACTGACTGGAAGGTGCACCAAAAGCAAGCTTTTCTTTTATCAAACATCTGCATCTGGAGTTCACTAGACACTCCTAGAACTGTAATTGAAACTGGATTATATGCTCAGATGAGTCAAAAATGGTGACGTTGGTGTAAAATGATCAAATATTTTGCGGTAAAAAACATAATTGCCACTGTTCAGTATGCTAAAGTGTCTGTGAACTGTTTTTGGAACTTTTTTTGGAACTTTTTTTACACCAACGGGAGTAAGGATCTTGTTTAGAATACATGGTGTTATGAAATTCATATTATGCAGTACTGTGTAAAAGTCCACCATTAGATTTGTTGTTTTAGCAATGATATTATGATCATATAATAATATATTGTTGACGATTTGACTTGTCACTTCATAATACTCTTTTCCACTGATTGTCATTCCAAATCCTTGTGAGCTTTAGCATGTTAGCCTTTTCAATGTGCTCCTTTCTGAAAAAGTGTTTTCTTGGCATTCTGATGACGCTGCCAGATGTTGCCCAAGTGCAAGAGGAGGTCACACTAAATATTTGCTACTGTAGCCTGTAGAAGCAGTTTTTTAATACTCCTGCATTCAGTTTTCTGTATTTTCTTGTTGTATTATAGTAAAGAGACTGCGAAATAATTCTGTATGGTTGTTATACCATTGTCTAATGTATTGGTGGCCTAACATTTCTGCACAGTAGTGTATAATATGCATAAAGATACTTAAAATGGATTATTTACCTTAACATTACAGCCACGAATGGCAACAGCTGTCCATAGCACCTACCATCAAGGAGATTTTCAATCACACCGAAGCTGGGATGCTGCTCAAATTCCTCTGACAAGCAGCATGGAAGACTTTCTATGACTAGCGTATGGACAATGAACATAACCTTTAACATAATGATGATTCATAACCCTGCTCCGCTGATTCCCAAGTGCTCTCCATAATTGTTCCTGCCATGAAGATGGCCTATGGGCGGTCATGGTGTTAAACCTCCACCCACTAACTGATTTTATATAAATATTTATAAGCACAATGGCTGATTAAAATGATTACATCTCAAATTCTTATGTTTCCAAGCCTTATGCATCACCTGTTACCACACTCGATTGTTTGTACAGTTAGGAATGTCTGAAACTTGTTTAAGACAGTCTTTAATCTTTGTGATTACTCCTCTTTAGAGGCTCTATATCCCATACACATTCCAGAGCTGTACCAAAAGGTTACTAAACAGAAAACCAGTTGGACAGCCATGATGATTTCAGCATGAAAAAGAAAATTATTAAGGTGTAGGATCAGCAGTGAGTCACTTTCAGACTTATGAAATGGATTCTCGTCTCCATTCTCACAAAGCCTATTGTTTTCTCTTACAAGTGAATTGACTGTGAAAGGACATGCACTGATGGTAACAAAAGCTGTGGTTTAAAGTAAGTTACATCTGTGCCTAGTTTTCGATTGTTACCTAATGAATTATCTTTTACAATTTAGCTACGAGCGACAGGACTCAGTCACCACTACAGAGGCGCGATTGCGAATGGAAGGGGTGGAGTTCAAAGAAGAGTGGCAGGACGAGGATTTCCCCAGGTAGCCACACAAAAATTTAAGGTTCAATGTTTGTTAGATATAGCATACTTTTTTGCCTGCAATGAATTACATGTGATAAATGCCTAAATGTACAGTGGGGGGTGTGGGGGGGGGTATTTGGTCAGCCACTGATTGTGCAAGTTCTCCTACTTAGAAAAATGAGAGAGGTCTGTAATGTTCATCGTAGCTACACTTCAACTATGAGAGACAAAATAAGGAAAAAAAAAATCCAGGAAATCAAATTGTAGAATTTTTAAAGAATTTGATTGTAAATTATGGTGGAAAATAAGTATTTGGTTCAGCTGAATACTTATTTTCCATATGTAACATAACCTTTGTTGGCAATGACAGAGGTCAAACGTTTCCTGTAAGTCTTCACCAGGTTTGCACACACTGTAGCTGGTATTTTGGCCCATTCCTCCATGCAGATCTCCTCTAGAGCAGTGATGTTTTGGGGCAACACGGACTTTCAACTCCCTCCACACATTTTCTATGGGGTTGAGGTCTGGAGACTGGCTAGGCCACTCCAGGACCTTGAAATGCTTTTTACAGAGCCACTCCTTCGTTGCCCGAGTGTGGTGTGTTTGGAATCATTGTCATGCTGGAAGACCCAGCCTTATTCTATCTTCAATGCTCTCACTGATGGAAGGAGGTTTTGGCTTCAAATCTCACGATACATGGCAACATTCATTCTTCCCTTAACACAGATCAGTCGTCCTGTCCTCTTTGCAGAAGAACAGCCCCAAAGCATGATGTTTTTCTCCCCCATGCTTCACAGTAGAATTATTCCTCCAAACATGGCGAGTTGAGTTTTTACCAGCAGGGGGACACGTCTGGCACTGCAGGATCTGAGTCCCTCTCGGCGTAGTGTGTTACTGATGGTAGCCTTTTTACTTTGGTCCCAGCTCTCTGCAGGTCATTCATCAGGTCCCTCGTGTTGTTCTGGGATTTTTTGCTCACCGTTCTCATGATCATTTTGACCCCACGGGATGAGATCTTGCGTGGGGCCCCCGATTCGAGGGAGATTATCAATGGTCTTTTATGTCTTCCATTTTCTTACATTTGCTCCCACAGTTGATGTATTCACACCAACCTGGCTTGCCTATTGTAGATTCACTCTTCCCAGCCCTGGTGCAGGTCTACAATTTTCTTCCTGGTGTCCTTCGACAGCTCTTTGGTCTTGGCCATGGTTGAGTTTGGAGTCTGACTGTTTGAGGCTGTGGACAGGTGTCTTTTATACAGATAATGAGGCGAAACAGGTGCCATTAATAAAGGTAACGAGTGGAGGACAGAAGAGCTTCTTAAAGAAGAAGTTACAGGTCTGTGAGAGCCAGAAATCTTGCTTGTTTGTGGGTGACCAAATACTTATTTTCCACCATAATTTACAATTCAATTCTTTAAAAATCCTACATTCTAATTTTTTTTCTCTCATTTTGTCTCTCATAGTTGAAGTGTACCTATGATGAAAATTACAGACCTCTCTCATCTTTCTAAGTTGGAGAACTTGCACAATCAGTGGCTGACTAAATACTTCTCTGCCCCACTGTATATAACTATGCTGTATATACTAAATGTACCATACTAATTTAATATATTATATAATGCATGTATTTTTATATAATTACACCCTATTTGTCAAAAAAATACCTAGATAATTCGCTTGGTTATGATGTTGATTATTGTTGTTATTCATTTCAAGACCTTTGCCCGAAGAAGGGGATGAGCATCTCTTTCCAGGAGAGGAAGATTCTGGTATGATTTATAACATATATAACCAGAATGTCTTGGTGATAACTTTAATTAACCAAAAGATTTAGATAATTAAATGCCAGTGTTGGTACCCAGTATATTTCTTCTGTGTTTAGAAATGTTTACATTATTATTATTATTATTATTATTTTTACAATAACATTTTTGCATATCATTAACAATAGTAGGTAAAAAATACTGCTAACTTTAAAAAAAAAAAAAGGAAGATCCCACTCCCCTCTGAATGAGACTGCTTGATAAGCTTAAAATGAGTCCTCAGAGTCTCAAAATGAATGCATACACAGTCATATGTGCACATATATATAAAAGACAAGTGTAAATAAGAACACGATT
>JAJAGP010002508.1:0-52500 GCA_025084515.1 Ancistrus triradiatus | reverse complement strand
TGGTTCAGTGCTATCAGTGAATCTCATGCAATGGTCCATGATGATGTGTCTATTTATGGTTGAAATTTCATTTGCATGATTCCAAATCATATCTGTGACACATTTCTGTGAGAACTGAGTCCATGTTAATGGTGTGACTTACATTGTGTGTGATATTTTATTTCAAAACCGCATTACATTTACAGTTGTGAAATGTTAAGTTTAAAAAAAATAAAAAAATAAAAAAAATAATGTCAACGTGAAATCAGTAGTGACTAAGTGGCACTCTGCTAATAATTAGATTTCCGATTGACTTATTTAGTGCATAATATCTAGTGCTCTATTAATGGCATAATGTCAGAGGTTGGATTTATTAGTTCATCTGGAGTTTAACTTGCAAGAAATATTTGAGGCAGTGCTTCAAGTTACTGCTAGAAGTGGACTTCAGTGCCTTCTCAAATTCCACAGTGTAGTCTGACCCCCTGACCCTCTTCTTCTTGCACTTCAGATGATCTTCCAAAGCCCAAGAGCACAGACGTGCATCAGAAAGGTGTGGAGTCAGTCAAGGAATACTCAGCCTTTGAAGAGCGTGAAGATGGCAGACGTTGGAGAGTTTTCCGCTTCGGGGAGCAGGAGCACCGGGTGGATATGAGAGCCATCGAGCCATATAAAAGAGTCATCAGCCATGGAGGTCAGTGGCGAAAACCTGTTGGAGAAAAATCAGTGAATAGCTTACTTTTTGATAGATCTTGGTGAAATGTTCATATTTACCTTTCTACAGCTTAATTAATGTCTGATACGTTAATAAGGGCAGGTTAAACACTGACTGGGTGTTTTGTTTGTTGTTGGGTTTTTTTCCTTTCAGCCCTGATAACATATAGATATAGTGATATTCTAAGCTGTTGCACAGACAGCTTCGCTTCCGCAACATACTCCACAATTCAGTACAGACATCCCTCAAGTTCATTCCTATATTGTCCAACAAATACCTCTCCGCCACATTTCCTCTTACGGGTTTTCTTTATTTAAGCAGTTCATTGAAGAGTGGGATGAATTAATTTTTATATTGAATAGATTTAAATACTGATGTTCTAAATTGTCTACCTGATAGGAGAAGCTGGTATAGCTTTATAAGTAGAACACGAGATGGGTCTTATACCATTTTTATATGACTGTTTCATGAAAATGTCCTCAATGACTGTAATGAGCTTCATGTACCTCCTATGATTCTCATTGCACGTTTCCAAAGTCAGTAAGTTCCTAAGTTAGCTGTTCCTTTAGCTGTGCTGTTAGGTTACCAAACGAAGATGTTGGCTCACCCCAAACATTGAGTCTGCAGAGAAAATAGTGTCTCGCAGAACAAACACTTAATGCGTATCCTTCATTATCTCTTGTCCATAAGCACACCAAAGCACCAGTGGCGGTTGTGGTTTTTAAAACATGGAAAACAAATACTGTATGCAAAGCATAGCCATAGCACAAGAGTTCCTGTGTCCCATCAGTGGATATAGGATGAATGAAGTTTGTTGTGTTGCATTTTTCAAAATGGCACATCTTATTTGAATCTTTTCTAATCTCAAGTCATGTTTCTGATTTGAGAGGTTGACCAGTCATCAAACAGTGAGATTTTGTATTTTTTATTTTGCTCTGCAAAACACACCCACCCTCAATCTATTCCCTGCCAGTGAAGCCAGTGTGTCTTCAAAATGACGTGTCCAAAGCCATTTGTCCAATTTACGTTAATAATTCATCCTTTTAACGCATACACGTTTGCATTGAAAAGGGGAACGCTGTTCTTCACTGTTCCTTGGGAAGAGTTTCAGTTTAATGAACAAACAGTGCAATACTGCAGTGAGATATTTTATAATTTGATTTGCACAAGCAATGAATTCCACCAAGTTTAAGTAGTAATGTAGATAATTGATATACATTTCATTATGGCAAATGAAATTGAATGGGAAGCTGAGCTTCCAGTGTAGTCTTCAAGCAGTCATTTGTGCTAAATGCTTATACGACTAGTCTATACAAGACATGCAATAATCTGATTAGCAATCACCAATGGAGAGTGATCATCTTCTTCCTTAATCCTCCTTAAACTAAAGAATGCTTTTTGCACCAGCTGACACCTCTGTAGCTCTTACCTTTAATTCAGGGTGGCTTCACAGTGAGAAGGCCCTGGGCTCTATCCCAGGGTGGAACTGTCTGGGTCTTCTCTGTGTCCGTGTGGGTTTACTCTGGGTGCTCCGGTTTCCTCCCACAGTCCAAAGACATGCATTGGGTTAATTGATTATGATAAATTGCCCCAACCTGAGTATATAATTGACTAGTGTCTACATAACCTTGTGTCTGTTGTTGAATGGCCTTTGATGCTGAAGAGTGACGTTAAATAGCCTAAATATCCAAAAAACTTCATTATGTTCCATAACCTCTTGTTTGTCACTCATTAGGCCCAAAATAACCATTATGAACCATACTAACGTAGCAAATCTGACACAGATATTCTTACTCTTATCAGCTCAGTGCCCTTTGTAAGAAATCTACTATGCCATATACTAATAAAGGAATTTACCTTCATGTTCTTAAGAGTTTTGAGGAGAACTAGTGGCTGCAAAGTGTTAAGACTTGAACCAGATTTTGTACAGTCTGGCATGTTGGCTGTGCTGGTTTCTCACGGCGTTGTACTGCTTAGCCTGTTGTAACCATTCCATCTTCTATCCCTGCAGTTGAATTCCTCTTTAATTTCAAGCTTCTTAGTACTCTCATCAGTACTATCACTTTAGTGTGCCAGGTACAACAACTGAATAGACAGACATTTAAAACATACAACAATAGGATCGTCCACACATCTGTGTCTGTGTTGAATATACATGACTTATAGGTGCCTAATCCAAAACATGGCCACACAATGGAGGCAGCATCTCTTTGACAAGAAGTTCTTTGGTGCATGGTCCCACTTAGATTTACTGAACTTAAATTCCTCAGCTGTGACTCACTACTTCTGTACTGCAAATTAGAGATTGTGGTTCAGTGTTCACTCTGAGCACAGTTCAAAGTCAGCAATGCTATAAATTAAATGACATTAGAATATGTCTTTGCATTAAAAACAGATGGCGTTAAATCTCAAAGATTTAGTTTTTCTCCTTCGAAACTGAAATGCCGATTAAGGATAATGTGTTATTGATAATTCCAACCTACCCTGACTTTGGCAGCCTTTGTAATATGACTATTGCTTGTGAAGATTGTGGAGCTTGGAAAGTGCTGTTTTGAGTACACATTTCCTCCCAGGAGCGTTGTGTTGTCTTATACCTTTTGTGGTCGAAGGTAGCATCTCTGGAGTCAAGACAAGTCAAGTCAGATTTATTTATATAGCGCTTTTTACAATGGAGCATTGTCTCAAAGCAACTTTACAAGTTTAGATTATCTCCTAATAACTACGTCCAATCCCAAATTGAGCAAGCCTAGGGCAACAGTGGCAAGGAAAAACTCCCTAGTTCTAGGAAGAGACCTTGGGAGGACCAAGACTCAAAAAGGGACCCAACCTCCTTGGGCGGCGTAGATGTTAAATCTAAGAGCGAAACTAAAGTCATGGAGTCAAAGTTCGAATAGAATGTGAAGTATGCACATCGACATTAAGTGGCCCGTGTATGATGATAAGTCTAAGAGCGAAACTAAAGTCATGGAGTCATGGTCGAATAAAATGTGAATTATGCACAGTGGAGCTGTGAAATGTATCAAAGTAATTGGCTTAAAGTAAGTTCCATGTCCAGGCATGCTTGTTAGCCTGCACATTTTTCTTCTACAAATAATGGCAACCCACCAGCCTGAGTGCTACATAACACAAAAAATCGGCTTCATTCACACTTTAGGTCTTTTGAACTGTGGTGGCGAATTGGTTAAGGGGCTGGTCCAGGTTTTGAGCCCCAGAACTGCCAAGCTGCCATTGTTGGGTGCTTGACCAAGGTTAATAGCATCAGTAATACATGTGTTATGTTATGAAATGTTTAGTAATGATGATGATCCTATAAAGTACAGTGGTAATTGAAAGTTTGAACTCGTGAGAAAGTTTTGTGTTTTTGCATCAGTATGACCTAAAACACCATATTTTCTCACATCCTAAATGTAGATTAAGAATACAATTAAACAATTGAGATAAAAATAAATAGTCAATTATTTACTGAGGAAAGTGATCCAATATTACATATATGTGGTGGCAAAGGTACGTGAATCTTTGCTTTTAGTATCTAATGTGATCTCCTTGTGCAGCAGTAACTGCAAATAAATGTTAAATGTGGTAACTTGATCAGTCCGCCCATTGACTTGGAGGAATTTTAGGATATTCGTCTATAATATGGAGTAGCTTCAGCTGTGGGATGTTGGTGGGTTTCCATTCATGAACTGCTCGTTTCTCTAATGGGACATGGTTCTCATGCTGGAATGTGGTGTTTGCTTTCTCCAGGCATATCACTTTTCTTTTTGCAAAAAAAATAATAATAATAATTTGGTCTCATCTGTCCTCAAAGCATTTTTTCCAATAGACTTCTGGTTTGCCCTTGTGAGATTTGGCAGACCCACAGCAATGTTCTTTATGGAGAGCAGTGGCATTCTCCTTGCAACCCTGCCAAGCACACCAGTGTTTTTCAATGTTCACCAGTGTTCTCCCAATGGTGGACTAATTAACATTAATATTAGCCAATCTGAGAGAGGCCATTAGTTAGAAATGTAGAACATTTCTAAAGGGTTCACAAACTTTTGAGCACCACTTTACATCATGACTCTTACTTTTGCAGGTTACTATGGGGATGGACTGAACGCTATTATCGTCTTTGCGGTTTGCTTTATGCCAGAGAGCAATCAGCCGAACTATAGATACATCATGGACAATTTGTTCAAGTGAGATTTCTTTGCTTATTTTGTCTTATATGTAACTTTCATATCTGTTAGTCATCTCCTTCCTGAGTACATTACTTATTATTTAATGCATTACATTAAATTGGAGTAGTGCACCTGAGAGAACTTTGCAGAGATATTCAAAAATATTTTGTACATTTTACACAGTCTGCTACTTGCGTAGATGAATACCTTAATTATGGAAAAAGACATGCAAGTAAAGATCTTCAGGGATATTGTTCCACTTTTATTGACTGCATCTACTTCTCAGGTATGTGATAGGAACTCTGGAGCTGCTGGTGGCTGAGAATTACATGATTGTGTACCTGAATGGTGCCACCTCGCGCCGCAAGATGCCCAGTGTGGGTTGGCTCAGGAAGTGCTATCAGCAGATTGACCGGAGGTGAGTTCTGCCAACTCATCTCAACTCACTATCATGATGTCTTTGCTACAGTTTCACATTGAACATAAGCAGACTAAAACAACATTCTTGTGCACCTTTGGGAAGGGACACTGCTGGAATCTATTCTCATTAAAAAAATAAAATAAAATCATAGGTCAAACCTCCATGCATTAGTGAATGCTCCCTCATAATGTAGGTGTACATAGTTGTACATGAAGAAGTTTCACTGATAGTGCTGCTGTGATGGGCATTATTTCACTTCACATCTTGTTTGTAGTTCAACAATGTACTAGGGCATTCAGGAGCACAGGGGCCAAATATGCTAGCCTTCCACAGAGACCCATGTTCTAGTCTCGGTGGTGCCTTCAGCCTAGCTGGGTGCTACAAAGACACACACAAAACAGTATTTGAAATCTATGTCTTTGTGTTGTGCGTTGTTGATTTGCCATGTTTTTTTGCTTCTAGGTTAAGGAAAAATCTCAAATCCTTAATAATTGTCCATCCCTCCTGGTTCATTCGCACACTACTCGCTCTCACAAAACCTTTCATAAGGTAAACCCAATTCATTTCATGTCACTGTGTCAGTTTTCACGTGTGGACTTTTCCCTTGTGCAGTATTTTCATTATGTTTGCTTTCTTTCCAGTGCCAAATTTAGCCAAAAAATTAAGTACGTGTACAGCCTTGCAGAGCTAGCTGAGCTGGTGCCGATGGAATATGTGTCAATACCGGACTGCATCAAGCAGTAAGTGAATTTCTTAACATTTTTCATTTTTTGCAGTGCTTCAGTGTTTGATGTAACTGTAGGGCCATTTGCTCTCAGTCAGATTTCTTACCTTTACATGCAGGTGGGTGATGGATTAAATGGAAAAGTCAACGTTGTGTTGTTTTGTAAGGTGTTTTTTAAAGGGCTGAACTACTAAGTGGAAGGTTATAAGTTCAAATGCTGCCCATTTTAGGATCCATAAACTTTAACTGTCCAGTATAAATGTAAGTTGCACTGAGTGAGGGTGCCTGCTATGTGGTGTAAATTAGGGATGCACTGATATTTAGTTTCGTTCTTAGATTTATCATCTACGCCGCCCAAGGAGGTTGGGTCCCTTTTTGAGTCTTGGTCCTCCCAAGGTTTCTTCCTATAACACTTGGGGAGTTTTTCCTTGCCACTGTCGCCCAAGGCTTGCTCAATTTGGGATTGGACGTCGATATTAGGAGATAATCTAAACTTGTAAAGTTGCTTTGAGACAATGCTCCACAGCGCTAAATAAATAAATCTGACTTGACTTGACCGATATTGAATTTCTTGGGCCGATTCGATAACCAATGTTTAGCACATCATTGTGGCCGATACCGATGTTAAAAACCAATAATTTAACCTTTCCGCATTTAAAAAACGTTCACATGATAATCCATATATGAGCTGGTGTTAAAAACTGGATCAGTAATTCATTTTAGCTATAATAATAATAAGCAATAAAACAGTTCAATCAAACATGACGATTACTGTGAACATAAGGTGAGGTTCACTCAAAGGAAAATTGGTTTCATTCCATTTTATTTTCTATCCTTGCTTTAAAAAGGTAAGAATCTTTTTTAGCAACAAGAACAATACAGATAAAACATCAGATATTATGGTTAATGAGTAACAGCCAAAAGAAAAGAAAGATATAGAAGAATAAGAAGAAAAAGAAATATTCTTATGTAAATATATAAGAAATATCGGTTATAGTATTGGCTAAAATTCTGATATCGGACCGATACCGATAACTGAACAAAATCCATATATCGGCAAATAATATATCGGCTGCCGATATATTGTGCATCACTAGTGTAAATGTAAGGCAAGGGAAGGAAGGAAGGTTACCAAATGATATTCCCTCAGTTTGTGATTTGAAGATTATGGTAGGGAGGACGATCTAATGCCAGTCCAAAATCTCCACAGATGATTAACTGGTGAATGGGGAAAAAAACCAAAGCATACTATTACAGCCTACTCCTAAAAACATTCAGCCACTTATCCTACAAATGGGCACGGTGTCACCCTGGAACAGGGAACCACTCGAGTCAAGATAGAAATGTTCTATCATAGTGATGAGTGAGGGAAAATATGTATGTATTAACTAGCAGTGACGCTACATTTTAAAGGTTCACTCCAAACCATGCAAGTAATACCTAACGTTATTGCATATCACATATGAAGCTTTTTTTTATTTGACATCCAGCCATAGTTCTTACTGAAGTTACCCTACTCAGGTAATTGCAGTGCTACCAAATGGAATACATCTGGCTACAAATACAGTACTGTGCAAAAGTCATAGGCCACCATTAGATTTGTTGTTTTAACGATGGATTTGTCACTTGTTAATACTCTTTTCCACTGATCTTTATTCCAGTCTTTGTGAGCTTAAGCATATCTTAGCCTTTTCACCTGGACTCCTTCCAAAAAGTGGTTTCTTGGCTGCAACCCTTCCAAAAAGACCAATACTACTCAAGCTTCTGCAGACTGTAGGAGTGTCAACTTGGCAAAGTGATGAAGTTGCCTGATGTTGCCATTGCTCAAGTGTAAGGGGAGGCCACACTAAATACTTGCCACTGTAGCCTATAGTAGCTATGTTTTTACTGATTTTATTTTCAGTTTTGAATACTGCATACAAACTTCATGTACCGTATTTTCCGGGCTATAAAGCGCACCGGGTTATAAGGCGCAATATCAACGATCGACTGCTAACGGATCTATTTTCATACATAAAGCGCACCGGGTTATAAGACGCATGAAATGAAACAAAACTCTTAAGTTCCGTCTGAAGCTCAGTTTGGTCCTTTACCTGGCGCAGGGCGTCTTCTTGCTTCCTCCACTTCTGTACCATTGATTCGTTAATGTTGAATTCTCTCGCAGCTTGCTCTATGTCCATGTTGTACTGCGTGACTGATAGCGCTGAAGTTGAAATCCGCTTCGAAAATGAAATGAATGAATGCACGTACCCTAATGCTGAAGCACATATATTAGTATTACTCCGCGATGATGCGCACTACGGTGGCCGTAAGCTTCGTAACTTACCAAGGCCGTGCTAAAACATTTGTGACAGATTTATGAGGGCCGTGTACCATCTACAATCGGTTCTAGGTCAGAAGGCTCAACCAGAATTAATTCATACATTAGACGCACCGCATTTTAAGGCGCACTGTTGATTTTTGAGAAAATTAAAGGATTTTAAGTGCGCCTTATGGTCCGGAAAATACGGTATGTTCTGGTTGTATTCTAATAAAGATGCACAGTACTGTATCTGTAGCCAGCTGTTTTCCAAAAGTCACATAATGACTCTATTTACCCAACTGTAACAAGAGGTTTATACTTTTTAAAGCTGTTAAAACATCCTAAATTAGGACAACAGTACAATATTTCTGAAAGCCATGAAAAAATATAGCGTAGGGAAAGTTTGACAGTCCTAGGGGAGTATTCCGTTCTGGAGTACTGTGAGCAAAAAGGCGAGAAAAACCGTGAAGAATCTTTAGGAATCTTTACACTCGCCTCACCTTGCTTGAACCTGTGAGATTGATGCTTAACTTTTGAATATTTTCAGAGAAATCAAAGTGTCAGCCAAAACGTCATACTGATAATGATGACTTACTGATGAATGAAGTCATCTAGCAAGAGTGGTTACATCCACAGACACTCCATCTCCTGCTGGATAACTTCATTCCTCAGCAAACTGGCCTAACCAGTATTGTGGGCTTGTATAGTGTAATGAGTTTTACCTGACTGTTTGGAAGCTGAGTCATGGTAACATGCAAATGATTAAAAATGTGAGTATTTTTAAAATGTTTTAGAAAACACTTTGTAAAGGTTTAGTGTAACTTAAGACTGAGCAGATTAATTACAGCTTTATGATTTAGTTGTCTATAATAAATATGTAATACAAAGGTTAAATATAAGAGAATTAATGTTATATAGATATTATTTCCCTCTTTAGTAAAGTTCACCAAAAACCATCAAGAATCATTCTTTTTAACTCATTAAAACACTAAATAAATGCACCTTAATTAATCATTATAACAATCACAAGCAGCTTATAGTAGACCGATATGTGTTTCAGTATAGTGCTGCTAAAGTGAAGAAGAAATATTCTTTGCCTGTGCTTCATCTGTTATTTCTTTAGAAAAGTGCATCTTTTTTGATTGTTATTTCTTAAATAGATAAGTTTGATTGTGCATTCTTGATAGGAATTGCTATGATACAGATGTCTACCCTGGTTCTTCAATTTTACAACTGTCATTATATTAACAAGAATTCCTTCTGCATCCAAGAGGCAGTACTTCTCTTTTTTACTCTGTGTGTATGATTGTCTGCTGTTGGCTGTTCAACCTTCAGAAGCTATCTTTTACCTTAACCCTTCTTCCCACCCTTCTCCTAAGGTTTGACGAAGAAAAAAATAGGAAAACCCGTAAAAGGTATCTGTATTTTCACCCCAGGGCCTTTGCCAGGTCTCCATAACCACCACTCGCACTGCACTCGCACTGCACTAAACTAATGTGACTGTTGCACTTCTGATTTGAAAAAGCTCATTCAAATGAATAACATGTGTTGTTGCTGGACTAGTAGCTGCTGACCACTCACTGCATGTTCAGTTTTTATGTGTCATTGCTTCTAATGCTAATAATTCAACAACACTAAACTGTGACCATGTGTCACAGGCTGCCTTTACATGTTCCTGTTTAAAATCTGAAGTCTCCCAAAATGGGCAGGTGCAAATAATGTTTTTCTCCCCCCTTAAAAAGATACAGATTAGGATTTGGATGCTGACATTTGATTCCATTCTGTGATGTAGAGTGAGTGGTATGTATAGCTAAATAACCCCCACCATATAGGGGATGGATAGAGGTCTTCAGTCACAAGTGGTGTCTGTTTGTTTGGACACGAGGGATTTATCTGAATTGCATGCTTTACCACTATTTTGCATGCCCTACCCACCCAGCCTTGCATAACCATGCTCACATTTGTGCTGCTTGTTCATAGTCTAGTTGAACTTGTTTTAATTGATTGTTCTTTTGGATGACTTCCTTAGCTAAATTCAGGTGCAGTGGGTTTAACCAGCATAATATAGAACTTAAACTCAGAAATCTTTACCCTTTTTTTGGTTCAGAAATATGCTTTATAAGTGTGTCTGTTATTGTAATTAAGAATGGGCCTTTGTCCTGTTACATCATCTCAAGGAGATCTGTTTAGCCCTGCTTCTAGATACTTTTGGATAAAGCCTTTAAACCTTGATGGAACTGATATGGACATCAAACAAAGAAACTCATCCGTATGCTTTATACTTTGAAAGTTACCTAGACCTTATTTACACCCTGTTGTTTGATGTCTTGTATCCTAATAGGATTTTAACCTGGGGTGGGCAATATGAAGATATTTTATCGTACCGTGATAGACGTTATGCTTTTCTGAGCATATGGAGGATATCATCAGTGCTTAGAGAGCACTGACCAACTGCATGTTTTATTATAAAGTGTAATTATTTCTGTACTAACTATGGGATAATATTTGAATAGACATTTTTAAGATCCTATTGCTATGATGCATTTTTGTCTGCGATCACATGTATCGTGATAAATATCGTGTATCGTGAAAATGTCTTTATCAGCCACATGCATTTAAACTGGCAGTAATGCGTCACATCTGTCAGATTTAAATTTGATGGGTAAAGGTAGTGCATTCAAATCATGTCCATGTATATCATGTTAAATTGTTCGAATAATAAATACTCAGATAATGACAGCCCAATTTCCTTTATTTTCTACAGGACAATTCTTACCTGGTCTGTATATATTCAAAATTCCACCTATTTTCACTTATGTCAGTGTAATGTAATGACACTGGGGACTTTCTGACTGGTCCCCCTGTGATTTGTGGATTGGACCAAACAGGGCCTTGTTCATCAAGTGTACCACAATTTGTGTGTGCATTTTGTTAAACTCTACAGTTTAAAGCAAGCAACAGAATTAACCATTGGATAAATAGAAATTGAAGGGTGGAAGTAGAGGACATGAACATGATTTTCCTGGTCCACACTCATTATAGGTTATTGTACTGGATAGTGAGTTTGGAGATCAAAATACCACATATGTTAAAGCAGGAGTTCAGAAAGTTTGAATAACAGGGTTCCTCTGTCATTTCAGTTGTTGTGTGCAAAAGATATGTACCAAATCAAAACTAACACCGAGAAACACAAATTTTAAGTGCTTGATGTTGACCAGCATGCGTGAATCTTGTGACTTACAAAGAAGTGTTTTTTAAGGGTATTTTGATTGACAGGTCCATCTTGGAGAGACCGAATCCTATACAATGCATTCGGAGAATCTTCAGACCCTTTCGCTTTTTTCACATTTTGTTAAAGCCTTGTGCTAAAATAAAACAAATCAAGTTTTTCCCCCATCATTCTGCACTCAATACCCAATAATGACAGTGAAAACAGAATTTCAGAAATGTTTGCAAATTTATTGAAAAGGGAAAAACTGAAGTATTGCTAGTTGAAGCATCTTTGGCAGCGATTACAGCCTCCAGGCTTCTTGGGTTTGATGCCACAAGGTTTGCACACCTAGATTTGGGGATTTTTCTGCCATTGTTCTCTGCAGATCCTCTCAATCTCTGTCAGGTTAGATGGGGACCGTCGGTGGACAGCCATTTCCAGATCTCTCCAGAGATGTTTGATTGGGGGAAAAAGTTATGGTTTTGGCTGAACCTTTCATGGACGTTCACGGAGTTGTCCCTAAGCCACACCTGTGTTGTCTTGGCTGTTTGCTCAGGGTCATTGTCATGTTTGAAGGTGAACCTTCAGCCCAGTCTGAGGTCCTAAGTGCTCTGGATCAGATTTTCATTAAGAACGTCTCTGTACTTTACTCCATTCAGCTTTCCCTCAACTCTGACCAGTCTCCCTGTGCCAGTCACTGAATAACACCCCCACAGCATTATGGGTCTCTTACCAAGGCCCTTCTCCCCCCGATTACTTAGATTGGTGGGGCAGACAGCTCTGGGAAGAGTCCTATTTGTGTGGGACTGTGGTAGCCTAGCGGGTAAGGTGCTGGACTATGGACCACAAGGTCCAGGGTTCAAATCCCACCTCTGCCAAGCTGCCACTGTTGGGTCCTTGAGCAAGACCCTTAACCCACAATTGCTCAGATTGTAAGATTGTATCAATTGTAAGTCTCTCTGGATAAGGGCGTCTGCTAAATGCTGTAAATGTAAATGTATTTGTTCCAAACTTTTTCCATATAAGAATTATTTAGGGCACTGTGTTCTTGGGAACTTTTAGTGCAGCGGAAATTTTTTGTAGCCTTCTCCAGATCTGTGCCTCCTCACAGTCCTGTCTCTGAGCTCTACATTCAGTTCTTTCCTCCTCATGGTGTGGTTTTTAGCTCTGATATGCACTGTTAGCTGTGAGACCTTGTATAGACAGGTGTGTGTCTTTCCAAATAATGTCCAGTTAACTGAATTTACCACAGGTGGATGCAATCAAGGTGTAGAAACATGTCAGAGATGATCAAAAGAAGTGGGAGGACCCCAGAGCTAAATTAAGTGTCATCGCAAAGGGTCTGAATACTGGCGTCCATGCGGAATGTTAGTTTTTCCTGCAAAAAAATGTTTTAATTCTGTTATCACTTTCTCGTTTTGGGGTATTGAGTGCAGATTGATCAGGGAAAACTTAATTGTTTATTTTCGCACAAGGTCTCAACATAAAATGAGAAAAAGTGAAAGGGTCTGAAGACTTTGCAAATGGATTGTACATTTTGAGCAAGATACATCAGAAGTCACCTTCTGAAGGTATCTTACCAGGCTTAGATCTGTTGATGAAGGATATTGGATACAATTACTGTTACATATCTGTTACTAATTCGTATCTGGGCAAAATTCTGATAACAGATACGTGAAACATACATAAGTCTGAGTATTAAAGTTTGCTTTTTGTGAAGTCGGCACTACGCTGAAATAAATTACATGTGCAATTCAAGTTGAAACAAAAACACTTCCTTTGAACAGACTAATATTTATAATAAGAAATAATAGGTTTTTATTACATTCAGAATTTTCTGCTATTAATATTAAGTTAACCATGAGATCTTAGACAGCCACGACTTGGGAAGGTTATCGTCAGCGTATTGATTGCACGGTTTGCCTTCATGTTCATAACTGTAAAATTTTCCTTTTCCTTTTTCAGAATTGACCAAGAAATGCATGGCAAAGAGGTGGGCAGCGCAGTGTGAAGTTAAGAAGTGGAGAAAAATAACGCTTTTGTGCCTTTCAGCTGGAATATATTAGTGCCTTTCAAGACTTTGTCTGTTACATGGTGGGACTTTTTTTTTCTTTTTTAATTGTATTAGTGTGCCAAATACAGTTAAAATCTCAATGCTGTGATTCAAGCATTTTTATAATCGTACACTTGTCAATTCGGAGAGTTGTCATTTTTGTCAAAAATTACTTTTGCCTCTTGCTCTTACTAAAGGCACTCTGGTTTCAAGATAGGAGATGCATATTCTACTACATTTAAATCTATATTTATATTCAAATGGTGATAAAGGAGAAAAATTAATATATTTTTGTTTTGCACAGTTTATTTTGGGTGTTTTTACTTGCTGAAGCTTTACAGCATGCCTGTTTAATGTTTACTGGTGGATGCCTTGTATGGATCTTGGATGAGGAAAGTATTGTTGGGAAATGGATCTCTCCACGTTTACTGTTTTAGTCACAGATTGTACCAGTTGGGTCATACCAGTTGACCTCTGTAACTCATGTTTGTCAGAATGGTTCAGGTGGGTCTCTTGTATGTTAATTTCTTGCAAGTAAACTTGCAGACATTCGAAATTGTCTTCTTTTTTGTAAATGTAAGTAGAATTCATATACAAATGATAAGATACAAGAGTCTTGTATCTATGCACTGTATTGGTGTTCCCTTTTCCCCCCTCCCAAAATAGGTGGTTTTAAAATAACAACCATATGGGGGCGCCATCTCCACAGTTGTCTCTTATGTTTTGACAGTATGTGATAGGTGGTTCTTTTTTCCTGCATTCAAGCTGTTCATTTATGGTTTTAAAATGATTTTAAAGTTACAGTAAAGTTAGCGATGTGAGGTAAGGTTTGGGAGTGTTCTTCTTTGCCCCTAACTCAACAACTATGACTTGGTATATTTTGGTTTCCCAGAGGAAACTTTGTGTATTTTAAGTGCCCTGGTACTGGACAGGAAATACTACGTCAAAATGTTGTCTAAATTATGTAGATCTCTGGTGAACCAGCTTTCTATGGAAGATGAACTTTAAAGTAATTGTAGTAAAATTGTTCATGGAAAAATACATAGACATCTGTTATGACTACATCAAGGAAAAATGTAATGTGTAATCCTATTACAGGTGGTGCTTGAGAGTTTGTGAACCCTTTAGAATTTTCTCTGTTTCTGCATAAATATGACGTAAAACATCATCAGATTTTCACACAAGTCCTAAAATTAGATAAAGAGAACTCAGTTAAACAAATGAGACAAAATTATTATACTTGGTAATTTATTTATTGAGGAAAATGATCCAATATTACATATTAGTGAGTGGCAAAAGTATGTGAACCTCTAGGATTTTAGCAGTTCATTGGAAGGTGAAATTAGAGTCAGGTGTTTTCAGTCAATGGGATGACAATCAGGTGTGAGTGGGCACCCTGTTTTATTTAAAGAACAGGGATCTATCAAAGTCTGCTCTTCACAACACGTTTGTGGAAGTGTATCATGGCACAAACAAAGGAGATTTCTGAGGAGCTCAGAAAAAGAGTGGTTGATGCTCATCAGGCTGGAAAAGGTTACAAAAACCATCTCTAAAGAGTTTGGACTCCACCAATCCACAGTCAGACAGATTGTGTACAAATGGAGGAAATTCAAGACCATTGTTACCAATAAGATACCTACAGGTAGAGATCTACAATATGCAGTCATGTGAGTCCCAAGGTAAGTGAGAAAAAATTGCAGAATATCATGTAGGATTTGCTGACAAAACCACATAGCTGATTTTCGTGCTAAATGTACAGCAAATCCATGTTTCACAATTGCCCGTTAAGAGAATAGGTCAATGTTTTGAAACGACCAGTTATGATGCCAGAAAGAAAGGCTCTGGAAGGCAAGCAGAGATGACCACCTGCTGAAATTTACAGTTCTCAAAGACAGGAAAAAAGCCTCGACTCATTTTAGAGGAACAATAACCAGAATGTTGTATACTGCAGGTCTTGTGCCTAGAAGTGTTAAAAAGTTATTGCAGTCTAAGACAACCATCAAGTACAGAAGGCCGTTTCTGGCAGAACATGAAAAACTTGATTCAGAGTGATTCATCAGAGTTGTGTGGACTGAAGAATCATGATTTGAGTTGGATGGTGATGGTCCAGAGAGGGTTTTTTTGTTTGTTTGTTTTGTTTTAAATCTGGTGAGAAAAGTGAATGCATCACTACTTCATGATGTCATGGTGTGGGAAGCTTGTTCAGCAACTGGTTCTACTGAGCTGTTTCACCATCAAATGTCAAGTAGTGCTTTGCAGTACAGGGAAATGGTGTAGAAAGACATGCTTCAGGTAAGAAGTTGTTTACTAAAGAACAATCATGTTATTTTTGCTCACACTGCGAAGGTCGCTAATGCGTGGCTATGCAACACGTCCATCTGGCTCATGTTTTGGGCTGGCCAGAGTCCAGATTTGAACCCTATAGCCTATAGAGAATATTTGGTCTTACATTAAACCTAAGCTAACTGGGGAAACGTTTTTAAACTACTCATCCACTGCATGAAGCCATCACCACTGAGTTGAAAAACACTAACTCTTCGTTCTGTAAAGAGTTGCCCATTAGTTTACCCACACAACTTTTAAGGGTGTCAAAGGGAAAGGCAATCCCGTACCAAGTCACTTTATCTCTGTTTCTTGCTATTTTCCTGATCAATTATTTGCTGTTGAGACCATTAAATTAATAAATAAATTTTAAATTAATTATTATCTTAAAATGTCTTATGATTGCAGTAAACATATGCAAATTTCTTATGTATCAATAAAACAAGTATATCCCTACATATGTCACTATTTCAAATGTGTGAGATTGTAATAAGGTGGCCCCTGATGCATTATTTAAACCTCAGGTCTGTGGTATGACTTATTCTTTGGTACTGGAGTGTGTGGTGTCATCATGTCTAGATCATAAGAGCTCACTGACTTCTTCAGAAAGAAAGTTGTAGATGCTTTCAAGTCTGGGAAGGGGTTTAAGAGGATTGCCCAAATATTGGAAATCAATCATTCCACTCTCTAGAAGATTATCTACAAGTGGAGAAGACTTCAAGTCACAGCTAACTTGTCCAAGCCAGGCTTTTCCAGCAAATTTAACCTGAGAGCAGATTTTAAGATGCTAAACAAAACCTCAGGTCCCCAGATTTGTATTACAGGATGTGCTGGTAGCTCATGCAACTATTGATGTCAAGGTGCATGCATGTACCTTTAGCATGAGACTGTGCAAATTTTACGTACATAGGAGATTTGGCAGAAGGAAGACTAAGTTCTAAAAACATCAGGGAAATTCCAACCAGTGAATATCTAGGAAACGACCAGGAGTTGTTTGGCCACAGCACAAAAAAAAACATGTTTGGTGAATTTAAAGGCAGGATTTAAGGGTGAGGACTGTATAACTATAAAACAACTTTGTTGCCTCAGGGCCTGGCCAACGTGCAGTCATGGAATTGGTTATGAATTCTCCATCCTCCAGAAAGTGCATTAGAATGCAAGGCCATCTGTCAAAAAGCAGATGCTACTGAATGATGATCCCAAGTCATACAAATTCACCAAACAAGAAAGAAATGAATGGCCTAGTCTAGAAGTCTAGATCCAAATTTCAAACATGCTTTACATGCAAGTTAAACAAAATGCCAGCATTAATGGTGAAGCCCCTTTATCAGGTAATATTCCTGGTGGTGACAGTGACCTGCAGCTGGCCAAACTAGAAGAGTCTAAAACGTGAACAAAGCTTAACGAAAGCTTCAAGTACTAAAATAAAGACTTAGGAACACCACACTTCATGCAGTTAGTACTTCATCATAAGCACTCTGTATTGCTAAAATGACAAACCTTGCGGGCCAAAAGGAAAGTAATCATTTTACGTTAAGCTTTTTTCTTCCCACGTAAACCTATTACAAGGAAAAAGCTTAACATGGCTTAATGTCCTAAAAAATACTGCCTAAGTACTCTCTACTTGTCCACTGTGGTGTTTTGGGTCCTGAAAATGAGGCTTGGCACCAATTACATGTATTGTATATTACCTGTATGTTACTTTTAGCGCCTTACCAACACCCAAGGACACGTCACAGACCAAAATCGTCTAATATTAAATCATAGGTACAAAGAGAAAAAGCAATAAAAGAAAACTACATATTGCACAATATTACCATATTAACCATAAACCTGTGTAGAAAGAAAAGTTTTAAGTTTTGACTTAAAAACACTGACATTCTCTGAATGTCTAATATTTTGGGGAAGAGCTTTCCACAGTCTAGGAGCAGCACTGCTAAAAGCCCGATCACCAACCGAAGACAGTATAGTCTGGGGAAGGATAAGAAGATCACGTGAAGGCTTATAGGTGTGAAGCAGGTCCGAAAGATAAGAAGGTGCCAGTCCATTATCGCCTTATACGTAAAAATCAATAACTTGAAAGTTATGTGGAAACGAATAGGATGCAGTGAAGATTACAGAGAATCGGAGTAATATGATCACGGATTCTAGTCCCTGTCAATAATCTTGCTGCTGAATTTTGAATGTGTTGAATTCGCTCAATTTGTTTCTCAGGTACGCCAAACACGAGTACTGCAATAATGTAAGCGAGAAAAATAAACGAATGTATCAGCATTTCAGCTGCTGAAAAAGTAAGTGCAGGGCAAAGACCTGCAATACTTTTTCAATGGAAAATGTTGTTCAATTGAATGTTATGTCGCTTAATGAGCGAAAGGCAAAACTTGGTTGTCCAGCAGCTCAAAGAAGCCATTGTGGTTCAAATTCACTGTCACCTCAACCAAATGACTCATTTCCACTTAGTTATACCACAGTTAGTTCCGACCCGCAATCTGAGAGACTTCTTCCGCCGTGACATTATTGACCATAACGGCACTGTGACCGACGCTCTAAGTATTAATCCGCGGCACACACGTAACCTGGCAACGACGCCCGCCAGAAAAAGCAGCCAAGTTATAATGAGTAAAACACTGCCTAAATGAAAGTTATTACTTTATAAAATCTATTGGTTTTGAAAACGATATGAATTTGGAAGATGAAAAGCTATTAATGACCAACCTGAGCCAAAGGTTTATCACCTTTAGGATTTGGAAGCGCTGTAAAAGAGAAAACGAAAGTCAGTTACATTAAATAAATCCTCTCCCGGGCTCTTAATGGATTCACAGCTCGACTGAAGAGCAACGAGACTGAAGATCAGTTTTTTGGTCCCATCAACAAAAATGACCTGGATCAGCTTTATCCCTCACAAAGACGTCGTTTTGCTGGACTTAAAACTCTGCATCTTTCATTAAACACCATGCACGGCTAATCGGGCGTTTTCATTGATCTGGCAGGTTTGTTATCTGTAAGTCCAGCTCTAACCCCAGAGAAGCTGCTGATGCCTCTGTAAAACTCTGCTCTTACATTTTCTGACTGATAAGATTAACATTAAGAGCTTCATCATACAAATTTTCTAATCACTAATCAAACGGGATCCTAGACTTTGGTAATAACACCGGGATCTCACTCCGATTTGCTTCAGTCGGTAGAATAGTGGATCTTAGTAACAGCTTGCCTTGTAAAACCCGACCCATTTTATTTGCTGAATGTAAATAAACTTTCTCTTTAATAAATTCAAAACTTCGATAAAATCGATATATTTGTGTTTTATTGTCTGAATAAATAAAACAGTTTATGGGTAATTCTGTTCCTAGACTTTAATGCCGCGAGGTAACGATAGAATGGAACTATTTTACCTCGCGGAAGGGTGATATAAACGTTTTTTAAAATCCAAGAAATTGAATCAGTTCATCTGGACATAGATTTTATTGGAGAAACGTTTCGTCACTCATCTAAGTGACTTCTTCAGTCTCAGCAGTTGGAAAACTTCCCCAATCTCATATACAGCACATTGCATAATGACTGGTACCAGCACCATTGCATAACAATGGAACCGGTTACCAGTTTAATATGCAGATTTACATAGCCATTAACGACAATGGCCACGTGTGCCATTCACACAGGATTGGGGAAGGGCTGTGATGGCTCCATTGTAAGATGGTGAGAGGTGTACTCTGAGACCCCCTCCTCGGTTCAGGGATGGACGTTCCCTTTTTACAAAAATGGCTTCTTTTACCCCAAGTTCAAACCATCGTTCCTCCCTATCAAGGATCTGCATGTCTTCATCTTTGAAAGAGTGTCCACTGGCCTGTAGGTGGGTGTAAATCGCAGAGTCCTGACCTGATGAGGTAGCTCTCCTATGTTGTGCCATCCGTTTCACCAGTGGCTGTTTGGTTTCCCCGATGTACAATTCCTGGCAATCCTCCTGGCACTTCACCGCGTACACTACATTACTCTGTTTGTGCAGGGGGACCCGATCCTTGGGGTGGACCAGTTTCTGGCGTAGCGTGTTTTGGGGTTTGAAAGCCACTGAGACGCGGTGTTTGGCAAATATGCGTCTCAATTGTTCAGATGTTCCTGCCACATATGGAATCACCACTGGTTTACCTTAGACTGCGGTTTTTGTTCCTCCTCTCGTCGATCTGCTGGAGCACTGTTTGGGCGTCTTACCGGCTTTGACAAAGGCCCAATTCGGATAACCACATTTGCCCAGGGCCTGCTTAATGTGAGATTTCTCTCCATCCTTGGCCGCTGTGTCAGTGGGGACGCTGTCTGCTCGGTGGTACAGTGTCCTGATAACTCCTAGTTTGTGCTCCAGTGGATGATGAGAGTCAAACCCTGCATCAAGACGTTTTTTAAAATCGTTTTTTCTGTCCTTTTTATCTTCAAATCTAACAATAAATGATAAACGATACCGGAACTGTGGTATAAAAGCAATAAGGCACTCGTGGGGGTGCATTATTGTGAATATATCACAGGAAAGAGTGATATATTCACAATAATGCACACCCTCTCGTATCTTATCGCTTTATTAAAACACCACCAGAACATCACAGAACCTCCTCCAGCTTGAACCACACCTTGCGCATCACTGAAGGCTCCCTGATGACTTTGATGAACACAACGCCTAGCATCATTCACATACAAGCGGACATTATGTTAATATGACCAGTTAAAACATTTCCAGTCATGAACGTTTTTGTGTCTTCTTGCCTGCTGTAACCAGGCCACTTTGTGAGTAGAAGCCTCCGAGTGCCATGTATAGGACAGCGGGGGAAGTACTTTTACGCCCTCTTGTGGCCTCTTGTGACCCAGTGTCTAATCAGACCACTCCTGTAATCACTTAAATACCTGCCTGAGACATTTTTGTTTTGTTTTGACATTTTGACAGTTTTGTTTGTCAATTACTGTACCTAGCTACATAATATTATGCCACGTGTAATGCTGTTAAAGGTATTTCCTGTAATCAGCACTATGTTTAGACTAAAAACACGTAAACACACGTAAAACGCGGAATGGATGGTTTTATTTAAAACAAACACGGAAAAAGTAAAGACATTTTGTACTTGTTATAACAAGTAAGGGTTGATCTACGGACCATCTCAGGAAAAAGTCTGTGTTAGCCTACTGGGTAAGTTCTTAATAAGATGAAAATAAATAAATAAAAACAACATTTGGCTAACTTGTTATGAGATTAAAAAAGCAGAATCTAGGAAGATTAAAAGCTAAAAAGAAACTTTGGTAGAACATAAATAAACATAACATTACAACCTTGCTCTCGCCCTCCGTCCACCATGTGGGATCATAAGGAACATTTTCGCAATCGTAATCTTAGCTATGTAAAGCATGGCGAAACCAGCTTGGCTGCTTGCGTTACACTTTTCTCTGTCACTTTATTATACTTCCGGGAATATTACTGGAACATTAGTTTAGGAGTAATAAAACCTTAAGGCAACAAGGCTTTAGCTAAAAATAGTCTTTGTTATAGTTCTTATAAAACTATGAGTGAACATTTGGGGAACGGTGCTGGCTTTTTACAAAACAGGACGTTACCAGAACGTTATGAAGTCGTTCCCCAAAACTAACTATAGGAGAAGAAAAATCTAACTTTACGGTAACGCTGTGTTAGATGGCTCAGTCTTGTCAAATGTCTTTTGTACGTTACGCACACTTTACGTGTGGTCAGTAGCAGGTGTCAATTTTGTTTGGATTTATGAGCATTTTGAGACTACTAAAATTTTTTAATGAATTTATGGAGGACTCCACACTTAGTTTTACCACTTGTTGCGCTGGTGCAGTTGGTCTCACCCATGTTTTTAGTCTATATTAACCAATGATCATGCATGTTGATGAATCATTTTCTTAATGTGTTGTATCCATAGACTGTATGGACAGTAATGGATATAACTTTGTGGTTTTATTCGTGTATATATATAAAAATGTATATATGTGTATATATAGCATATACACTGCTCAAAAAATAAAGGGAACACTCAAATAACACATCCTAGATCTGAATGAATGAAATATTCTCATTGAATACTTTGTTCTGTACAAAGTTGAATGTGCTGACAACAAAATCACACAAAAATCATCAATGGAAATCAAATTTATTAACCAATGGAGGCCTGGATTTGGAGTCACACACAAAATTAAAGTGAAAAAACTCACTACAGGCTGATCCAACTTTGATGTAATGTCCTTAAAACAAATCAAAATGAGGCTCAGTATTGTGTGTGGTCTCCACGTGCCTGTATGACCTCCCTACAACGCCTGGTCTTGATGAGGTGGCAGATGGTCTCCTGAGGGATCTCCTCCCAGACCTGGACTAAAGCATCCACCAACTCCTGGACAGTCTGTGCTGCAACTGTCACTGATTGTGCAAGTTCTCCTACTAAAGATGAGAGAGGTCTGTAATTTTCAGCCTAGCTACACTTCAACTATGAGAGACAAAATAAGAAAAAAATCCAGGAAATCACATTGTAGGATTTTTAAAAAATGTAATTGTAAATCATGGTGGAAAATAAGTATTTGATCACCCAAAAACAAGCAAGATTTCTGGCTCTCACAGACCTGTATCATCTTCTTTAAGAAGTTCTTCTGTCCTACACTCGTTACCTGTATTAATTGCGCCTGTTTGACCTCATTATCTGTATAAAAGACACCTGTCCACAGCCTCAAACAGTCAGACTCCAAATTCAACCATGGCCAAGACCAAAGAGCTGTCGAAGGACACCAGAAAGAAAATTGTAGACCTGCACCAGGCTGGAAAGAATGAATCTAGAATATGCAAGCAGGTTGGTGTAAATAAATCAACTGTGGGAGCAATTGTAAAAAAGGGAAGACATCCATTGATAATCTCCCTCGATCTGGGGCTCCACACAAGATCTCATCCCGTGGGGTCAAAATGATCATGAGAACGATGAGCAAAAATCCCAGAAGTACATGGAGGGATCTGATGAATGACCTGCAGAGAGCTGGGACCAAAGTAACAAAGGCTACCATCAGTACCACCACTATGCCGAGAGGGACTCAGATCCTGCAGTGCCAAGGCGTGTCCCCCTGCTTAAGCCAGTACATGTCCAGGCCATCTGAAGTTTGTCAGAGAGCATATGGATGATCCAGAAGAGGATTGGGAGAAAATCATGTGGTCAGATGAAACCAAAATAGAACTTTGGTAAAAACTCAGCTCGCCGTGTTTGGAGGAAGAAGAATTCTGAGTTGCATCCCAAAAACACCATACCTACTGTGAAGCATGGGAGTGGAAACATCATGCTTTGGGGCTGTTTTTCTGCAAAGGGGACAGGATGACTGATACGTGTTAAGGGAAGAATGAACGGGGCCATGTATCGTGAGATTTTAAGCAAAAACCTCCTTCCATCAGTGAGAGCATTGAAGATGGAACGTGGCTGGGTCTTCCAGCATGACAATGATCCCAAACACACCGCTCGGGCAACGAAGGAGTGGCTCCGTAAAAAGCATTTCAAGGTCCTGGAGTGGCCTAGCCAGTCTACAGACCTCAACCCCATAGAAAATTTGTGGAGGGAGTTGAAAGTCCCTGTTGCCCCAAAACATCACTACTCTAGAGAAGATCTGCATGGAGGAATGGGCCAAAATACCAGCTACAGTGTGTGCCAACCTGGTGAAGACTTACAGGAAATGTTTGACCTCTGTTATTGCCAACAAAGGTTAGGTTACAAAGTATTGAGTTGAACTTTTGTTAATGACCAAATACTTATTTTCCACCATAACTTACAATTACATTTTTTAAAAATCCTACAATTTGATTTCCTGGATTTTTTTTTTCTCATATTGTCTCTCATAGTTGAAGTGTACCTATGATGAAAATTACACACCTCTCTCATCTTTCTAAGTAGGAGAACTTGCACAATAAGTGGCTGGCTAAATACTTTTTTGCCCCACTGTATATATATATACACATATACATACAGACACCAACTTTGAACTTTTAATCATTGACATTACATTTACATGGTTTATTTATAGGTAAATCTAAAAATATATAGCCTATGTACAGTATACACACACACACACACACACACACACACACACACACACACACACACACATAGATAAACGTTGGTGTCTGAATAAGGATCTGTTTTGTGGCTTTATCACACAAGGGTAAGTATGAGTGTATTTCATTTCACATCTACTTTACTGTAACTAGGTGTGTTACAATATGAACCACTATTGCAATGTTGATTTCAGTAGCTGAGCTCACCCACCATGTCAATCAAGACACACTTTCCATCCTTCATTTAGCGCATAATTTAATGATAACAATAATTGCAAATCAGAGTAAAACATCTTCAAGATGATTTCAATAATCTGGAGTTTCTAAACAATACACAGATAAAGAATGAATGCATTTATGGTAAATTAAATTAATATTCTTCTCAGGACCCTTTGAAAGTACAGGCTCCATATGTATACAAACTGTTTTGAAAGGGCTTTAAAAATTCACTTTATAGAAACAACTTGAACAAGTGGACAAAAATGCCAAGGATACCTTCACAATATATAAAGTTTGTTTAGTCTTAGATATATTTTGTCTAGTATACACATCCTTGTTTGCCGTCCATCTAGAATGTCCTAAAAACATCATACAGGCACAGTGACTTTAACACCTTCATTGTTTTTTTTAAGCTTCCTTTTTACTTACATAAATGTGTGCAGGCAGAGCAAGCAGCTTATCCTTTAATAAACACAGCTGATAAACTCAGAAAGCCACGCCTCTTCTGTGTATGCTTTGATCACTGTAGTGTTTTCCTTGTTATTTTGTGACTGGTCCATTATGACTTTTAAAAAAAACTTCCCCCTCTATTTAATGCTGAGCACACTTCTCCAACCTCACACTCACTATCGGGTGGCAGTTGCTGGTTTATTCATCTGGCTTACATTTCTGAATCGTACAGCAATGTCACATAAAATTAATTTTATGACATTTCTGACATTTGTCTCATTGCTTATTGTTAGTGTTTATTTCACTTTTCTTGTAATTAACACCCAAAGAGCAGGTTGCATGGAGAGAGGGAAGCTGGACAAGACTCGTCTGTTCAAGCACGACACGGGGGAAATACAGGCTTGTTCAGCCATTCTCAAAGGGGACATGGATGGACTCGACAGAAAATACTTCCGTGAGCTTCTTGCAGGAAAGAAAAGGACTTCTCTATTATCTGAGAGCTTCTACCTAAATGTCACCAAAGATTGTCAAGCTTATATCAGAGACAGAGGGTTTCTAACAGCTCACCTGAGCAAGGAGGAGAAATACTTTCCGATCGCTTATTCTATGGTGATCCATGAAAAGATTGAGATGTTTGAGAGACTTTTGCGTGCTATTTACACTCCACAGAATGTCTATTGTGTCCATGTGGACCAGAAGTCACCTAAGAGCTTCATAGAGGCTGTAAAGTCTGTTGTGTCTTGTTTTCCCAATGTATTTCTAACCAGTAAGATGGTGAGTGTGGTCTATGCTTCCTGGTCTCGAGTACAAGCAGACATCAACTGCATGGAGGATCTTCTCAAGTCACCAGTCAAGTGGAAGTATCTGCTCAACACTTGTGGATCAGATTTCCCTATCAAGACTAACGCAGAGATCGTTCAGACTCTGAAACATCTCAACGGAAGGAACAGTATGGAGTCTGAACACACAAACAGTTACAAAAAGCTACGCTGGGAGTACCATCATAATGTCACAACCACTGTGACGCGGACAAGCACTAAGAAGACCCCTCCACCCATTGAAACTCCCATGTTCTCTGGGAATGCTTATTTTGTGGTTTCGAGAGAGTTTGTGGAGTACATTTTCAAAAGCCCAGACGTCTTGAACTTTATCGAATGGGAGAAGGACACATACAGTCCAGATGAGCACATGTGGGCAACACTACAGAGAATGCCTGCAGTGCCAGGCTCCAACCCGCCCAATGAAAAATATGATGAGTCAGATATGCTGGCCATAGCACGGCTGGTGAAATGGAGTTATCTTGAAGGGAACTTGAAAAAAGGAGCACCATATTTACCGTGTACTGGACAACACAGACATGCGGTGTGTGTTTATGGAGCGGGGGACCTCACCTGGATTGTGAGGCAGAAACATCTCTTCGCTAACAAATTTGACCCCATGGTGGACGACATTGCTATAAGGTGCATGGAGGTATATTTACGTTACAAAGCCATTCATGGCCAGTCATTATTGTCCATTGATACAACTGTAATTACGTAATATTGACATAACTGAGGGACTTAGAAAGGTGTATCCATTTAAAGAATTGCTGTGTATATAGCTGCTGATTTTTATCTGCATGTCCTGCAACTGTACCGTGATATGATAGCATTAACAATTTAGAGCACCTTTAACAGTTACAGAGAAGCTAACATAGTTCATCCAGATGAGTTCTCCTATTTATGTGTAATCCACAGTGCATCACCAGTTTCCTAAACTGGATTCTATTTCACTATGTAACTGACATTTATATGGCTTAACTATTAGGCTTTGTTTTATATGGTTTATTTTTCACTGTTTTACATTTAATAAGAATACATGAAAAAGAAATCCCAAGGAATAACCAAATAGCGAGACTGATTTATTTTCAAATGATTTTGATGGAATTATGCTACCAGCCTACTATTTTCAACTTTGTATAAGCCCTCCCTGCATGGATAATTGGTCTTTTATAGGCAGCTTGTGATAGACTTGCGTCATGTCCAGTGTTTCACAGGATGAATACAAATAACATCCAATATATTATATGCTACATATAACAAATCAATTTTTCTATGAGCACATGAAATGGCAAATGTGTGTCTACAGTGGCATAACAGCATATGTGGTAATGGCTAATGACTAGACATGAAATTAGGAAGTAAATCCTCTGCAGCACAATTGCGTTTGTGACTAGAAGCATTATATGCATATAATCTGCACACTACATTTTGTGGTGAATACATTTTGGTTATTCATTGCGTACAAAGGAAGTGAAAATGTGTTTTAACATTCTGGGCTAACATTGTGCAATAAACTGCAACTGGTAACTGAATGTCACCATGACTGATTATTTGCTTTTTCTTTACTTGTCATTGTAAATGGATGCCTTATGAATGTTAGACAGAAGTGTAATTGTATTTCTTAAGATTTTGCACGTTATGAATAGGGTTTCTATCATTAACTCAGACTGATCATACTTATAGCCTGTGAGTGCACTATGAGAACAGCTGTCTTTTAGTTCTATAAAAAACAGCACTATGCCAAGTTACAAACATAATAAAGTGAGAAAATAATACATGCATAATACTGTGTTTTATTGAGTCTATTTGCTTCGACAAACTAAGGGCAAATTCAGGTAGATAATTTGCTTAATTACACCGTCATTGTGCTTCTAACATCACTGCTGTTTTTAGGGATTAGTAAGGACAGTTAATTAGTTAGGACAGTACTGTTTAAAAGAAGGGTGGGGAAGCACAAAGCTGTAGCGTGACGGCAGGGTTTCATTCCAACCGAGCAGGACCTATACCAGGTTTATGACATCTTAAAATGATGTTCTTATACTGTACATAATGTATATACAGCATGTATTTAGAAGAAGTACTAATTCTTTTAGTAGACCAGCAAATATAGCCAGCAGTCACTACAATATTTTGGCATTATAAATAATACCTGTCTCCCTAGCTAAAATGTCATTTACCTTTAAACTTTATTAAAAAAAAAAAAAATTTTTTTTAATAAAATTAAAAAAATTAATCAATAGTGTATTCATTTATTTGTGTGGTTCCTTCTCTCCTCTTATTTCTCAGCTCTCCTGCTCACAGACAAACTCTGCAATTACAGTATATTGAATAATTTACTGATGCAATTATATAACTGATACAGTGATACCTACTGATACATACTGATACAGAAAGTTTGTGAACCCTTTAGAATTTTCTAGATTTCTGCATAAATAGGATCTAAAACATCATCAGATTTTCACACAAGTCCTAAAAGTAGATAAAGAGAAACCAGCTAAACAAATGAGACAAAAAATATTATAGATTTGTCATTTATTTATTGAGGAAAACGATCCAATATTACATAATCGTGAGTGGAAAAAGTATGTGATCCTCTAGGATTAGCAGTTAATTTGAAGGTGAAATTAGACTCAGGTGTTTTCAATCAATGGGATCACCCTGCTTTATTTAAAGAACAGGGATCTATCAAAGTCTGCTCTTCACAACACGTTTGTGGAAGTGTATCATGGCACGAACAAAGGAGATTTCTGAGGACCTCAGAAAAAGAGCTGTTGATGCTCATCAGGCTGGAAAAGATTACAAAACCATCTCTAAAGAGTTTGGACTCCACCAATCCACAGTCAGACAGATTGTGTACAAATGGAGGAAATTCATTATCATTGTTAATCTCCCGAGGAGCGGTCGACCAACAAAGATCACTCCCAAGAGCAAGGCGTGTAATAGTTGGCGAGGATACAAAGGGCTCCAGGGTAACTTCTAAACAACTGAAGGCCTCTCTCACATTGGCTAATATTAATGCTCATGAGTCCACCATCAGAAGAACACTGAACAACAATGGTCTGCATGGCAGGGTTGCAAAGAGAAAAAGCCACTGCTCTCCAAAAAGAACATTGCTGCCCGTCTGCAGTTTGCTAAATGAGACCAAAACAGTACTTTTTGGTTTAAAAGAAAAGCGTTATGTTTGGAGAAAGGAAAACACTGCATTCCAGCATAAGTAAAGTTGTAAAGTTGCTTTGAGACAATGCTCCATTGTAAAAAGCGCTATATAAATAAATCTGACTTGACTTGACTTGACATAAGAACCTTATCCCATCTGTGAAACATGGTGGTGGTAGTATCATGGTTTGGGCCTGTTTTGCTGCATCTGGGCAGGACAGCTTGCCATCATTGATGGAGCAATGAATTCTGAATTATATCAGAGAATTCTAAAGGAAAATGTCAGGATATCTGTCCATGAACTGAATCTCAAGAGAAGGTGGGTCATGCAGCAAGACAACGAGCCTAAGCACACAAGAATGGTTAAAGAAGAATGGTTTAAAGAAGAAGAAAGTTAATGTTCTGGAATTGCCAATCAGTCCTGACCTTAATCCAACCTTAATCCAACCGAAATGTTGTGGAAGGACCTGAAGTGAGCAGTTAATGTGAGGAAACCCACCAATATCCCAGAGCTGAAGCTGTTCTGTATGGAGGAATGGCTAAAATTCCTCCAAGCCGGTGTGCAGGACTGATCAACAGTTACAGGAAACGTTTAGTTGCAGTTATTGCTGCATAGGGGGGTCACACCAGATACTGAAAGCAAAGGTTCACATACTTTTGCCACTCGCTAATATGTAATATTGGACCATTTTCCCTCAATAAATAAATGACCAAGTATAATATTTTTGTCTCATTTGTTTAACTGGGTTCTCTTTATCTACTTTTAGGACTTGTGTGAAAATCTGATGATGTTTTAGGTCATATTTATGCAGAAATCTAGAAAATTCTAAAGGGTTCACAAACTTTCAAGCACTACTGTAGAACAATCAACTGTGAGTGGTATTATTGGAAAGGGGAAGCATTTCATTTAGCCACAGCAACTCAGCCATGAAGTGTCAAACCAGTTAAAGTACCAGAGTTGGCTCTGAGTGCTGAGGCGCATAAAAGTCACCAACACTGTGTTGACTCTATAACTAGAGAGTTCCAAACCTCCTCTGGCATTAACATCAGCACAACATCTGTGCTTCTTGGCATGGCTTTTCATGGTTGAGCAGCTGCATGCAAGCCTTACAGCACCAAGCACAATGCCAAGCGTCGGATAGAGTGGTGTAAAACACATCTACATCATCTCCACTATCCTCAGGCTCAGGTACATCATGGGACATGGGACAAGGATCAAAGCTGGGACCTGCTAACCCACTTACCCTCTGATAGCTCTGCTCCCAGCACAGCCTCTTCCTGGCATGGGCATGTGCTAACACAAAAGTGCTCAGTATGACTACATGCTGTGTGTTAAGCATGCTGCCACTGGATTCTGAAGCAGTGAAACCGTTCTGTGGAATGATGAATCGTGTCAAATCTATCAGTCTGATGGACAAGTCTGGGTTTGGCGAATGCCAGGAGAACGTTACCAGCCTAAGTGCATTATGCCAATTGTGAAGTGTGGTGGAGGATAATGCTATGAGGTTGTTTTTTGCTCTATGGCACATCACTCATCACTGATGTGTCATCAGCAGCATATGAAAGCTTTTTCTACTTTGTCCTGCATTCTCACCCTCTCCACACATCAACATTTCTGTCTCCATTCTAGCTTACTCACCTGTATGTTTTATCTTTATTGTTGTTTAAAGATGTGTAAAGATTGATGTCCAAGTAACACCTCTTGTCTTAAAAGGCAAGTTTTCTAATTTATTCACCATCTTGTCTAACTTGGACACCGGACTCCATGGGAATACATGATTGATTCCTCCTGATGTATACTTCAGGTTAGCTTGAGCAGAGAATTATAATGAGTTTCCCAAAACTACTCCAGGATTTCTTGCATTGTCAGGGGGTGATGCAGGAATTCTACAGGAAATGTCTAGGAATGTCTTTGTCTTACTGGGGTTTCTTCCATAACACTTGGCTATTCACCCTCTTACCTAAATAGCAGTGCAAACAGTGTTGTAGTACTCAAGTCCAGTCTCGCTCTCGAGGTAAGGTGGACTTTGGAAATTGCTGTCGATACCACCCGAGTCCAGTGCGTCTGTCTGAGGTAATGTCAATTATAAACTGATTAACAATTATCAATCCTTCCTCTATGTGCCTAAATAAAATCTGCACTCAGATTGGCTAACGGGGCAAAATAAGTTACTGCTCTTCTCGTTTGTAACCAATCAATGACCACATTTTGAAAGTGTGCATTTTCGCCTGCTCGCTTTACTTTATAACGTCTGCAAAATCTGGAATTATTCTCTTTTCACATTTAATAAGAACAATGGTGTTGATGGTAAAGCCTATTCAGTTGACTTTATGCTGCTTTAGTTTGATGATAATGATAATTCTGATTTATTTTCATTACTATTATAGTAACAATTTTAGGACATATATTATTTAATGTCATATTTTACAAAATATATGATGTCAGAATATTATTTATTAATATACAGTGGGGCAAAAAAGTATTTAGTTAGTCACTGATTGTGCAAGTTCTCTGACTTAGAAAGATGAGAGAGGTCTGTAATTTTCATCATAGGTACACTTCAGCTATGAGAGACAAAATGAGAAAAAAATCCAGGAAATCCCATTGTAGGATTTTTTAAAAATTTCATTGTAAATTATGGTGGAAAATAAGTATTTGGTCAATAAATTTGGTTCAACTCAATACTTTGTAACATATCCTTTGTTGGCAATGACAGAGGTCAAACGATTCCTGGAAGTCTTCACCAGGTTGGCACACACTGTAGCTGGTATTTTGGCCCATTCCTCCATGCAGATCTCCTCTACAGCAGTGATGTTTTGGGGCTGTCACTGGGCATAACGGACTTTCAACTCCCTCCACAAATTGTCTATGGGGCTGAGGTCTGGAAACTGGCTAGGCCACTCCAGAACCTTGAAATGCTTTTTATGGAGCCACTCCTTTGTTGCCCGAGCGGTGTGTTTTTGATCACTGTCATGCTGGAAGGAGGTTTTGGCTTAAAATCTCAGGATGCATGGTTCCATACATTCTTCCCTTAACACAGATCAGTCGTCCTGTCCCCTTTGCAGAAAAACAGCCCCAAAGCATGAGGTTTTCACCCCTATGCTTCACAGTAGGTACGGCACAACTCAGAATTCTTCTTCCTCCAAACACGATGAGTTGAGCTTATACCAAGAAGTTCTATTTTGGTTTCATCTGACCACATGATATTCTCCCAATCCTCTTCTGGATCATCCATATGCTCTCTGGCAAACTTCAGACGGGCCTGGACATGTACTGGCTTAAGCAGGGGGACATACCTGGCACTGCAGGATCTGAGTCCCTCTCGGCATAGTGTGTTACTGATGGTAGCCTTTGTTACTTTGGTCCCAGCTCTCTGCAGGTCATTCATCAGGTCCCTCCGTGTAGTTCTGGGATTTTTGCTCACCGTTCTCATGATCATTTTGACTCCACGGGATGAGATCTTGCATGGGGCCCCAGATCGAGGGAGATTATCGATGGTCTTGTATGTCTTCCATTTTCCATTTTTCACTCTTCCCAGCCTGCTGCAGGTCTACAGTTTTCTTCCTGGTGTCCTTCGACAGCTCTTTGGTCTTGGCCATGGTTGAGTTTGGAGTCTGACTTTGATTCTGTGGACAGAACTTAGAGGTCTGTGAGAGCCAAAAATCTTTCTTTTTTGTGGGTGAACAAATACTTATTTTTCCACCATGATTTACAATTAAATTCTTTAAAAATCCTACAATGTGATTTCCTGGATTTCTTTCCCCTCATTTTGTCTCTCATAGTTGAAGTGTACCTATGATGAAAATTACAGACCTCTCTCATCTTTCGAAGTCGGAGAACTTGCACAATCAGTGGCTGACTAAATACTTTTTTGCCCCACTGTATATCATGCATCATGCATGATAATTAATGCAAAGTGAATTCTAAGCTAACATATGTTTTTTCAATTTTCTTCTTTTTCTGTATGATGAAAAAGCTCTTAATCTGGTCTCAAAGTCTTGGTCTTGACTCAACCCAACTACTAAAAGCCTTGGTCTTGACTTGGACTCGATGTGTCCCAGTCTACAACACCAAGTGCAACTCCTGTCATGTTATTATTCCAACAGTCCTGAGTGATTGCATTTGCATCAGTTTTACCACTGTGCCGCCAAGTAGCTGTTCAAATCAGCTAGAGTTTGTGGGCACATAATTTATCATTACCAGGGGTACTGAGACTGATTTTTCTGGTCCTTGTATCATGCTTTTTTGATAGATCCACTTTAAATGCTGCTACTGTGGGAAACACCACTGAAGTTACTCCTTACTTTTGTCAAAGCCTTTGCCAATGTGTTTATATACATACTTCATCATATTCTGGAATCAAAGTTTGGGAAAAGTTTTGGGAAACTTTTATGGTGTTCAAAGACCATGGTGCATGCAGGCATGATTTTTAAAAAAATGTTTAATCTAAAAATGTATTTTCATTGAAGAGGGGGCAACCGAGTGGATACACACAGAACCACAGGACGCAGGTGTAACAGGACTAATCACAGTCTGTCACTGTTGTAGTACCATGGGATGATCCCCCAAGTGACTTCCCTCAGACGCAGACGCAGCCAATTGTGTCTGCATGTGCCACTCTACTCGACTGTCTGTTACACTAATTACATGGTTTGTGCATTACAATGAAACAATGTCGGCAATGTAATAACTACAACTGTATTTACAAAAGGTTACAATTACAATTGAGTTTCTGAAGGAAAAAAAAAATGAAAAACATTGTTCAACAAAATACTATGAAATGTGTTAATTTAATGCAATCTAAGAGCATTTCTTTCAGCTTGCAGGATTCAGTCGTTTAGGTCTCTAAATGCAGTTTTTTTTAGTTACAGATGCTGAGAATGCAAATAGAAAAGGGGGTGCATCAGAATTTTTGCTTAAATGTACATTCTTTAACAGTGTGATCATGATCTTTTCATATTAAATCAGTATTCTGTGTACATAATTGAATAAAAGAAGAGAACAAATGTTTGGATTAACTACAATCCAAATTCCCCATGAGCTGAGACAATGCAATGCTGTGGTAGCCATTTCAGCGTACGCTAAGCTGTCAGTAACCTCCTTTTAAATGTGTGTTTTCATTGGCTTCATCCTCTTCATTCTCCTCCTCATCCATTGGATCGAGCTCATGAATGAACTTATAGCGGCGGTAGATGGAGCCGTCTTGGCTTGTGTACACCACATCTGCATCATCTCCACTATACTCGGGCTCAGGTACACCATGGGGCATGGGACGAGGATCAAGCCTGGCACCTGCTAAGCCACTTAGCCTCTGATAGCGCTGCCTCCAGCACAGCCTCTTCCTGGCACGGGCATGTGCTAACATAAAAATGCTCAGTGCGACTACAGCCAAGACCAGAATGGTAGGTAGGGCAGCAGATGTGTGCTGGGATGTCTGAGACCTCAGATTCAACTCCTCCTCATTAGTCTGGTTATTTGCTGGCACTGGAGCCTCCGTACACAATGCTGTGGAAAGATCACAGTTAACATGAAAGATTTGGGCTATATAATTATGGTTGTGTCAGCGATACTGTTGTCCGAGTTTGTGTCCGCTGACTAACAAGTTTGAGCTATTAACGCCTATTAACCAAGTAAGGACTGATGAGTATGACAGGGAATGGTGTGGCTATATACAGCTTTTTGATAAATTACTCCTAATGTCTCTTGACATTGACGACGTTTCATAAGTAATAGAACTAATTAAAATCACATCAGTTTCACAAGAAGTGGCAAACCTTAACTACACCCGTTTCATATGTAAATAAAGACCTAGTGTGCGAGTGCGTGTAGGAGTGTGCACGTGTATATGCCCTACGACAGATTGGCGCCCTGTCTAGGGTTGTTCCTGCCTTGCGCCCCATGCCACCGCCTAGGCACCAGCTGTCCAGGATTGAGTGGTTTTTAAATTCAGCTATAAAAAGTTATTTGTCATTCAACTTTTGACTTCTTCCACATGCTCCCTGAGATGTTTCAGAGCACAGGATGTTGAGCTTCAGAAAGAAAAACAGTTGCATAACATCAGCCTAAAAGTGCAATTCAATTTTATGCTACCCAGCAGAAGCATATATATTGAAAAAAGACAGGGCCCAGTAAAGAACCTTAGGGGACTCCACAGGTCGCAGAGGTAGTGGATAAAAACCAGTTGCCAGCATTGACTGACGAAGTCCTCCCACAGAGGTACAATTTGAACCAGTCTAAAATGGTCCCAGAAGCCCAACCATATTCTTAAGTAATTCAATAAGAACGTTGCATTCTACAGCGTCACAAGCAGCAGTGAGATCTAATCATATTAGACTAGCATAGTTGCCAATATCCATAGCAAGCAGTAAATCAGCTGTTACTTTTAATAGGGTGGACTCTGTGCTATGACAAACTTTAACACCAGAATGAAAAGTCTCAAGAATATCTTGTTTATCAAACAGGGCAATCGCTATGAGAGAACCACCACCTCAATAAGTTCGGAGAGAAAAGACAGTTTTGAAATGGGGCCAAAACTTATACAAACTTTTGTGCCCACATGGGGTTGTTCAAACAGTGGCTGGACTACTGCATGTTTGGCACCTAGGGACAGTACTGGAGGCTAAGCGAATATTAATATTACATTACATTATATTAACAATGACAGATTCCGATTCTGTTACAACACCAAATCAGAAAAAGTTGAGACGGTATGGAAAATGCAAATAAAAAAAATATATGCAGTGTTCCTTACATTTCCTTTAACTTTTATTTCATTGCAGACAGTATGAACCCTTCACCTTCATTTGTTAATAAACATCGGACGGGGACAATTTAGGGTTATTAATGAGGTTAAAAAAAAAAAAAAAAAAAAACTACCAATCAACAGGTGATTATAATTATGGTTTGGTACACAAACAGTATCCACAAAAGGCTGAGTCTTTGAAGAGTAAAGATGGCCAGAGGATCTCCAGTTGATCAACAAATGTATGAGAAATTTGAAATGTTTAAAAGCAAATGTTCCCCACAGAAGGACTTGAAGGAATTTACATATTTCCTCTACAGTGCATAATATAATTAAACAATTCAAAGAATCTGGAGGAATTTCAGTGCATGAAGGGTAAGGGCACAAGCCTAAACCGAAAGTGCATGATTTCTGATCCCTCAGATGGCACTGCATCAAGAACCACCATTCATCAATACCTGATAGAACCACATGGGCATGTGATTCGTTTATCAAATATTTTTCAAGCACTACAATACAGAGTTACATTTTTACATTTTTGTGATTTGGGGTTGTATATCAAGAGTATTTTGAGACAGGGAATGACTTCACCTGGTGTCATAATAGGTTTCACGTGAAACACAACGTCTTGTAAGAACGATGAAGAACCAAGCTCAAACTGACCAAACCTACAACAAGCTTCTGGTCAGTGGGCAGACTAAAGGAAGAAAAACCTAAATGCCCTCCAAGCAAACGAAACTACAGAAATGATCCAAATACCAAGTGAAACATAAATTCTCCAAAAGTATTAGCACCCCTTAATCACACATACTGGATAAAATATTGGTACCTCTTGCAACACATAGATATTATACTGGCCCCTTTAACCATACGTATTAGAAACCGCACATGTTCCAAACTATATGGTCCACCTAACTACATGTTAGAAAAAGTACTGGCACATCTAACCACTTGTGTGACATAAAAATTTGCTTAAGAAAATGTCCTTTTCTATTTCTTATTTTTCTGCTGTATTTTGTTTGCCAACTATCCCACAGTTTGAGATACTGAAATAAATATAACTAATAAATAATAATATAATAAATAAATAAATAACTTATGATTAAATCAGCAAGATCAGGAATGGTGTGCTTGTTTATAGCTTTTTGATGGATCACCATTTCTCAATAGCAACCAAAAAAAAAAATTCAACATTTTTTCACCATGGGAAGGAATGGAGAGAAGGTAAATGCCTCAATCACACAATTTACTAGATTCTGTAACCATGTGTTTCATAAGTAAATCTTCCCAGGAAATCAATTTTTCTAGTTAAACAATGTTACTCTTTCGTGAACTTTTGTACTCCTTACCATGGGTAGTGTTTAACGGGTTTGGGGACTTTTACTTCCTTATATACACTCAAGATGACTTTGCCTGGCTCACCTGCCTGTAAATGGAATTAGCTTGACCCTCCAAAAATGTGTCCTGAAACTCTGTATATACAGTGATTGCCCCCTTCCTGATTTCCAATTTTTTTGTACGTTTGTCACACTTAAGTGTTTTGGAACATCAAACCAAAGACAACAAGCAAACACAAAATGCAGTTTTTAAATGAAGGTACTTATTATTAAGGGAGAAAAAAAATCCAAATCTACATGGCCCTGTGTGAAAAAGTGATTGCCCTCCTTGTTAAAACATAACTATGGTTTATCACACCTGAGGTCACTGTAGCCACACCCAGGCCTGATTATTGCCACACCTGCTCTCAATCAAATAGGACCTGCCTGACAAAGTGCAGTACACCAAAAGATCCTTAAAAGCTACACATCATGCCGAGATCCAAAGAAATTCAGGAACAATTGAGAAAGAAATAATTGAGATCTATCAGTCTGTTTATAAAGCCATTTCTAAAGCTTTGGAACTCCAGCGAACTACAGTGAGCCATTATCCACAAATGGTGAAGACATGGAACAGTGGTGAACCTTCCCAGGAGTAACTGGCTGACCAAAATTACTCCAAGAGTGCAGCGACGACTCATCCAAGAGATCACCAAAGACCCCACAACAACATTCAAAAGAACTGCAGGCCTCACTTGCCTCAGTTAAGGTCAGTGTTCATGCCTCCACCATAAGAAAGAGACTGGGCAAAAATGGCCTGCATGGCAGAGTTCCAAGACGAAAACCACTGCTGAGCAAAAAGAACATTAAAGCTCGTCTCAGTTTTTCCAGAAAACATCTTGATGATCCCCAAGACTTTTGGGAAAACATTCTGTGGACTGACAAGACAAAAGTTGAACTCTTTGGAAGATGTTTGTACCATTACATCTGGTGTACAAGTAACACAGCATTTCAGAAAAAGAACATTATAGCAACAGTAAAATATGGTGGTGGTACTGTGATGGTCTGGGGCTGTTTTGCTGCTACAGGACCTGGAAGACTTGCTGTAATAAATGGAACTATGAATTCTGCTGTCTACCAAAAAAATCCTGAAGGAGAATGTCCTGCCATTTGTTTGTGACCTCAAGCTGAAAACAAACTTGGGTTCTGCAGCAGGACAATGATCCAAAAACACACCAGCAAGTCCACCTCTGAATGGCTGAAGAAAAAACAAAATGAAGGACTTGAGTGGGCCTAGTCAAAGTGTCCTGACCTGAATCCTATTGAGATGCTGTGGCATGAGCTTAAAAAGGCCGTTTCTGCTCAAAAACCCTCCAGTGTGGCGAATTACAACACATTCTGCAAAGATGAGTGGCCAGAATTCCTCCACAATGCTGTAAAAGACTCACTGCAAGTTATCACAAACGCTTGGTTGCAGTTGTTGCTGCTAAGGGTGGCCCAACCAGTTATTAGGTTTAGGGGGCAATCACTTTTTCACACAGGGCCATATAGGTTTGGATTTTTTTCTCCATTAATAATAAACACCTTATATATAAAAGCATTTACTCTTAACTAACATTTAATGGTGGTATACAGTTACTAACTGTAGACCATCTAAGGGCCAGAAACTAAAAGGTGAGATGAGATTAAAACTGAGTGTGGAAATAACCTACAGCCCTAAAACTGAACAGCTACAACATGTACTGACAAGAAAGCTGCAATTTGTTCATCTTATATTATGTCAAAAATATGAGAGGTTCTGTTTATAATTTATCAAACCTGAACTGGAGTGGCAAAGGCAGCAGTTCATGGTGGTTACATCAGGCTGACAGCAGGACATACAGCGTCTGGTCGCAATGTGCAGACCAAAGCCTGTTTGGCACGTCACACAGTTTTCAGGCCCTGGACCTGAGCAGTGTTTACAGGATTCATCACATAGCTCACACACCTCCTAAAAATTACAGAAGACAGTATGCACAAGTCAGGAAAAAAGAAAATAAAGAATTGGGGTTTTGATTAAAAAGGATAACCGAGTCATGTTGTTACAATACCAAATGAAATACTATTCAAACAAGGGTTTTTGCTAATAATATTAATAAATTCATAACATTTAGAAGAGGAGCGAGAAGGAACTTTCGGTGTGTGTCAGTTTAAGTACTTTACAAAAAGCAGCTATATACAAGAATACGTTATAAAGAAATAGTGCAAAATTTGATTTTAAAATGTCATGCTGCAGTCTGCATGTAAAATCTCCTTCAAAGTCCTCAATACAGAGCTTATAGGCACTTATGGAAGTCTGTGTGTTTCTGGGTGTATACAGTGTGGTTGTGTGTACTGTAGCTGAAAGTATAGGTAAAAAACTTAATATACATTGGACAAAAGCATTTTACCACGCCACTTTGAACCATGCCTGAATGCACAAACTTCACTTGCAGTGAATGGAGTGTAGGTAGGTGCATTTTGCACAGAAGAAAACATCTCGGTGTTTACTGGTCAGTGCACTTTTTGTTTGTGCTGCATAGATGCTCAGCTTCCCTTTACGGTGATCAGCCAACCTCTCAAAGGGGTAGAAACTTGTAACCAGCTGTCATTCAGTAAATGGGGATTCAGGAGCATGACTGACATCACAAACTTCAATAAATCTACATCTGTGGGACTTGATCAGAATAAGTCTTACAATTAATTTACAACAATAAAATACAGTGGGGCAAAAAAGTATTTAGTCAGCCACTGATTGTGCAAGTTCTCCTACTTAGAAAGATGAGAGAGGTCTAATTTTCATCATAGGTACACTTCAACTATGAGAGACAAAATGAGAAAAAAATCCAGGAAATCACATTTTAGGATTTTTAAAGAATTTAATTGTAACTTATGGTGGAAAATAAGTATTTGGTCAATAACAAAAGTTCAACTCAATACTTTGTAACATAACCTATGTTGGCAATGACAGAGGTCAAACGTTTCCTGTAGGTCTTCACCAGGTTTGCACAAACTGTAGCTGGTATTTTGGCCCATTCCTCCATGCAGATCTCCTCTAGAGCAGTGATGTTTTGGGGCAACACAGACTTTCAACTCCCTCCACAAATTTTCTATGAGGCTGACGTCTGGAGACTGGCTAGGCCACTCCAGGACCCTGAAATGCTTTTTACGGAACCAGTACTCCATTGCCCGAGCGGTGCGTTTGGGATCATTGTCATGCTGGACGACTCAGCCACATTCCATCTTCAATGCTCTCACTGATGGAAGGTGGTTTGGCTTAAAATCTCACCATACATGGCCCCATTCATTCTTGCCTTAACACGGATCAGTCATCCTGTCCCCTTTGCAGAAAAACAGCCCCATGCTTCACAGTAGGTATGGTGCATTCTTCTTCCTCCAAACACGGAGAGTTGAGTTTTTACCAAAAAGTTCTATTTTGGTTTCATCTGACCACATAATATTCTCCCAATCCTCTTCTGGATGATCCATATGCTCTCTGGCA
Source organism: Ancistrus triradiatus (assembly GCA_025084515.1). Lineage (NCBI taxonomy): Eukaryota > Metazoa > Chordata > Actinopteri > Siluriformes > Loricariidae > Ancistrus > Ancistrus triradiatus. Next base: position 12,317 of record JAJAGP010002508.1, on the reverse strand, counting down.
AACTTCAGACGGGCCTGGACATGTACTGGCTTAAGCAGGGGGACACGCCTGGCACTGCAGGATCTGAGTCCCTCTCAGTGTAGTGTGTTACTGATGGTAGCCTTTGTTACTTTGGTCCCAGCTCTCTGCAGGTCATTCATCAGGTCCCTCCGTGTAGTTCTAGGATTTTAGCTCACCGTTCTCATGATCATTTTGACCCCACGGGATGAGATCTTGCGTGGGGCCCCAGATAGAGGGAGATTATCAGTGGTCTTGAATGTCTTCCATTTCTTACAATTGCTCCCACAGTTGATTTATTCATACAAACTTGCTTGCCTATTGTAGATTCACTTTTCCCAGCCTGGTGCAGGTCTACAATTTTCTTCCTGGTGTCCTTCAACAGCTCTTTGGTCTTAGCCATGGTTGAGGTTGGAGTTTGACTGTTTGACAGGCTGGGGACAGGTGTCTTTTATACAGATAACGAGGTCAAACAGGTGCCATTAATACTGGTAACGAGTGGAGGACAGAAGAGCTCCTTAAAGAAGTTACAGGTCTGTGAGAGCCAGAAATCTTGCTTGTTTGTAGGTGACCAAATACTTATTTTCCACCACAATTTACAAGTAAATTCTTTACAAATCCTACAATGTGATTTCTGGGATTTTTTTCTCTCATTTTGTCTCTCATAGTTGAAGTGTACCTATGATGAAAATTACAGTCCCCTCTAGTCTTTCTAAGTAGGAGAACTTACACAATCAGTGGCTGACTAAATACTTTTTTGCACCACTGTAAGTGTTATTAACTGCTGCTCCACTTGTGGGATATAGGATGTTTCCTGCTATGTAAGATGAAGTAATCATAACTAAACAAAAGTGCTTTCTCTATTTCAAAAACACCTGCCACCACTGGTGCTATCAAAGCCTTATAGTGCACAAGTATTCACCCTTCCCTTAACTTTCCCATATTGTGTAGTTTTACAATTTAAAATTAAAATGCACATAACTGGCTTGTTTATGTGAGACTGTGGTGGCCTAGTGGCCTAACAGTTAAGGTACTGGACTAAGATCCAGATCCAGGGTTCAAAACCCACCTCTGCCAGGTTGAAACTGTTGGGTCCTTAAGCAAGGCCCTTAATCCACAATTGCATCTGCTAAATTACATAAATGTAAATGTTTACCATATGATTAACACACATTTCTCAACAAAGTGAATGTGAAAAATATCATTGTGACGCAAAGGGTAATTCAAGGAAAAGTAGACATATGTTCATTGGATAGGTACACCCAACCCCACCTTACCTGAATCAATACTTGATTGCAACACCTTTTGCTGAAATTACAGATATAACTCCTTCAGGATATACTTCAGGATACTAAACTAAAACACTGCCCATCCTCCTGGCAAAACTGCTCGTGCTCTGTCAGACTGGTTGGATACTGTTGATGAACAGCAATTTTCAAATCTTGCCACAAATTCTCAATCAGATGGAGGATGGAAAATAGATTTGAACACCAATACATTGACAGTCTTGCTTTTGAACAACTCCTTTGTAGCGCTTTCAGAATGCTTATAGGTGTTGCCTTTTTGGAAGACTCTTCTCAAATCTGTTGCACATTCAAACAGATTTTCCCCAAGGACTGCCCTGTATTTGGCTATATCCATCTTGCCTACAACTCTGACTCGAGTTCCAAAAAGAAAGACTTTCTTCTTGCCACTCTTCTATAAAACCCAGCTTTGTCCCCTCTATCTTTCAGAGTGTACTTCAGCCTTGTACAGTAGATACTACTCTGAGTATTGCTCTCCTTAAGCAATCATTGACTTTTGATGGATTGCCTTGTCTAAGCAGAGTCATGATTGTGCCATAGTACTTCTGTTTTTTAATAATGGATTTAAGGATGATCTGTGGAATGTTAAAAGTCTGGGATACATTTTTATAACCAGACCATGAGTGATACTTTTCAAAAATTGTGTCCCAGAGTTATTTATAGTTCCTAGGATTTCACAATGTTTGTATAGGTATGCTCTCAAACTCTTGTACTTCCGGAACAAGGTGAATTTGTATAAACCTTGACCTATGTGCAATGTTTTCACATCAATGGGGATGGATACTTATCACAACTATAACAATAAAAAACAAGTCCCTTACGCAAGGCCTTGTATAATTTTAACACATCATAAAGAGTATTTCACATTACTGTGCAATCTCTGTGATGCATTAACCTTGTGACACTTATGCGCAGTACTTACGCTCTGAGAATAGTAGTACCCTTCTTCACAATGAGGGTAACACACACCATCCTGCAGAATACTACCCCAGTCACATGTCATGCAGGCCTGGGATGTGCCATCTGCAAACAGACAGAAAATGTAGCCAAGAGGCTCTGAGCAGAGCCCTATGTGCACTGGGGTTCAGGAAATGACAAAAAAAAAAAAAACTTACTAAGAAGGGGTAGTGGGAATTGAATGAAACTTTACATGTATGAATGTAATACTGATACATGTAAGTGATTACATGGTGGTACTGTGGTAGCCTAGCGGTTAAGATACTGGACTATGGAAAAAAAGGTCCAGGGTTCAAATCCCATCCCATCCCAGCTCTGGATAAGGGCGTCTGCTAAATGCTGTAAATGTAAATTACAATATTAGACCAAAAGGGTAAGTTTATTGGAATAAACTGTACAACTGAAGATCATCCTGCACACTCGTAGGTTGTCGAAGCTGGCATCACAGCTGGTGTCCCAGTTGGCTGGCTGTCAATGGCAGGACATACAATGGGCACCGAAACAACAAATTGTCTTCTGCCAAGCATCTGGAAATGTTCCAGGAAGAGACATAGGTGTGTAGTGAAGGTGCCACCTGTGTCTGGATGGTGAACGACAAAACTGTGGGAGCTGCTCAGGATTGTTGGAGAAAGATAGGATCCTCTGTACTGGTGGTCTGTCTGGGCAATCCGGAGTGCGTCACTGTGTGTGCATGCCCTCATGGTACCACTGCTTTCAACACTTCACACATCAGAGGATCTGGCAACCCTGATGCAATCGCTCTGAATCGGCATAGTGTGCATGCTGTTTATAGCTGTTAGCAGTTTTTTACTTTAACTGTTTTTTTATTCCCGATTGTATTTTATTTTATATATATACACAGTACTGTTACAATCTCTTAATAGTTTCCTTTATATTACTGGTGGATTATATATTTAGTAAGTTTACGGATCTATCGGCATAGTGTGTTTTGTAGCAATTAGCCATTAGCTAATTACCAGAGTCGCTTCATTTTGGCTTCAACTTTTGCTGTAGTGTGTTTTTTATAACTTTTTACATCCTTTTCCCACTTTCTTTTTTCTGTCACTTTTTTTAAATTAACTTTCCATCGACGCTTTAATCAAGAAGTGCATTGGACCATCAACTGCAGCATACCAGGCCCCACAGCAATAAGCATACTGTACCACTGGCTGAACGATAATCGCCCTCCACAGCACCACTATTTACCTGTTCACGTGTCCAACAGGTTTACCCTCCTCAGTGATGCACCCACTGAGCAGCCTGTTGAAAGAGCTCTGGTCATAGGTGACCATTTTACAACACGTGAAATTATCTACCCTTTAACCAGCAACCAGGGTAACATATCATAGATTCTCTAGGATAGTTACTGTATTCATGTAGGGGCTAATGAGGCGATGTCCGATGCAGTAGTGTGCTCTGGCCCCATCCCAATGCGGCGAGGTGACCAAGCCTATAGCAGGTCATGGTCACTGAACTCCTGGATGTCCAAGTGGTGCTCTGAAAACAATGTGAGCTTTATAGATAATTGGACAACAGTTGAGGGTAAGTCTGGCCTTTTAGGATGGGACGGTGCCCATCCCACTCGGAAGGATGCTGCTCTCATCTCCTGAAACATTGCTCATAGTCTTATGGACGGATTGGTTAGGGGCTGACTATCCAGAGCAGGGGTCAGGCAGCAGACAGTCAGGCTTAAGCAGCTGTCTGCTTGTAGTCATGCACCATCACTCAGAACTCGTTGTTGAAACTGTGTTGGTTACCCACATCTGTCCTAAACGTAAATTCACTCACAAAGTCTGTTTTAATAACCTCATTAGTATAAACACAGATAGCTCCCATAGAAATAATGCTTACACACTCTCTGTCTCACTGAAACTTGGATTAGATCGTATGAATATTTGTCCGTAAATGAACCCTCACCTCCTTGATACAGTCATGTTCATTGCCCTCATCCTAATGGTTGTGGGCGAGGCGTAGCCACAATTATTAACAAAGAGCTAGCTGTTACTGCTAAATCCCAATACAAGGCTAATTCATTTGAAATACTGATTCTTAATGGGATTGATCCGTTGTTTTATAGAAGTCAAAACCACACTCTTTTCAGCTTATCACTATTTACCACAATCCAGGTCCCTATTCAGAATTTCTTCAGGAATTTGCTAACTTTCTTCCCTGCTTAGTACTTTCAACAGATATTAAACAGATTTTAATATTCACTTCGATAATGAGCAGTATCCAATTAAAATTGGTTGAGTCCATTGTAGAATCCATGAGTATTATTCAGAATGTGATGGGACCAGATCTAATACGAACATTTGGTATCAATATAGACAACCTTGATGTTCTCCCACAAAGTGATTTGATTTCTGATCACCATCTCAGTTTTTGAGCCATTTTTAATAATTAAAATCCTACTCCCTCGTTAACACGCCAAGCGCACTATTACATCTGCTATTCCAGCTGCGTTAATTAATAACCTACCAGATTTAAAATGTAATACACCTACAGAGCCCAGTCATCTTTAGTTCATCAACTTGGTTACTCATGCTAGGCTCAAACTCATTAGGGGAAAAAGGCTAGCACAATGGTATAATGACCACACCCGTACCTTAACGCGAACAGCGCGGAGTTTAGAACATAAGTGGCGACACAGTAAATTAGAGGTATTTAAGATTGCTTGGAGGGATAGCATGGCAAAGTATAAGCATGCCCTCACTAAAGCTAAAGCTGCGTATTTTTCCTTAATCATAGAAAAAAGTAAAAATAATCCTAGATTTCCAGCACCAGTTTGTTTATGTGTGCCTCAGGGGTCAGTGCTTGGCCCACTACTATTCTCTCTGTACATGCTGCCACTAGGCTTAATTATTCAGAAACAAGGCATTAGTTTCCACTGCTATGCAGATGATACACAGCTGTACATATCAGCCAAACCAAATGACGGCCTTACAATCAGGAAAACTAAAATAAAATAAAAAATAAATAAAATAAAAAATTGGATGTCATTTAATTTTCTTTTACTTAACTCCGATAAAACTGAGGTTTTATTAGTGGGACCCAAGGCTGTGAGGGATAGGTTGGCTACAACTATCCTAAATCTACATGGCTGTTCAGTATCGCCCAGTCCATGTGTAAAAACACTTAGGTGTCATATTTGTTTGACATCTCTCCTTTGATGTGCACATTAGCAAATTCACTCAAATTGTTTTCTTTCAATTACAAAACATTGCTAGACTTAGAAATATGCTCTCTTTTAATGATGTGGAGAAACTGGTTCACGCGTTTATAACCTCAAGGTTGGATTACTGTAACGCTTTACTTACTGGTTACTCTAGTAAATCTATAAATAAACTTCAATTAGTTCAGAATGCAGCGGCTAACTCGAACTAGAAAATTTCACAATGTAGCACCAGTTAAGACCAAAATGATTAGGGATAAGGCTGGCCCCTTGGTATAATGATCATGCATGTGTGCTAAAACAAACTGTATGAAAATTAGAGCGCAAATGGCAACACACTATGCTGGAAGTGCGTAAGTTGGCAAGGAAAGATGCCCCAACTTAATACAAACATGCCCTTAAATCTTTTTTAAAAAATCTAAAATCAGAATATTTCTAATTTTTAATAGACAATAAGAATAATCCAAGATTCCTCTTTGACACTGTATCAAAACTTACTGGGAATGCAACAGTACTGGAACCTATTATACTGCCAGTGTATACCAGTAATGTTTTTTTTTTATTATTCTTTAACGAGAACATATTCTTTAACGAGAAAAAATACGACGTGAAAGTCAGAATGTCCATCCCCATAGCAAGCAGCAACTCACCTTGACATGAGTTCTGATAATGGCTTATCAGATGTTATACAAGTCAAGTCAAGTCAGATCTATTTATATATCGCTTTTTACAATGGAGCATTGTCTCAAAGCAACTTTGCAAGTTTAGATTATCTCCTAATAACCATGTCCAATCCCAAATTGAGCAAGCCTAGGGCGACAGTGGCAAGGAAAAACTCCCTAGTTCTAGGAAGAAACCTTGGGAGGACCAAGACTCAAAAAGGGACCCAACCTCCTTGGGCGGCGTAGATGATAAATCTAAGAGCGAAACTAAAGTCATGGAGTCAAAGTTCGAATAAAATGTGAATTATGCACATCGAATTGAGTGGCCGGGTATGATGATAAATCTAAGAGCGAAACTAAAGTCATGGAGTCAAAGTTCGAATAAAATGTGAAGTATGCACAATCGAACATTTAGTGGTCCGGGTATGATGGTACAACATGTTATACAACTACATTCCTTTAATATCCAATCTCCCACACTAATTACATTCATTATTCTTAAAATTTTTCATATGTCTACTGGACCCCTATACTAACACACTTACTTAAAGACTAATCCATGCCCTTCTAGAAGACCTTACCTGAGTACCCCTGCCTTTACCAATAAATTCATTCCCTTAAAACCTTGGAGATGTACCAAAATCTTTTAAAATGTGCAGCTATTAGACCCCTGATTAAAAACCTAATCTTGATCCACTTGTACTGTCTAACTATAGGCTGATATCTAACCTTCTTTTTTATCTCTAAGGTTCTAGAAGAAGTAAGACTCCCAACAACTGTGCTCTTATTTACACACAGAAATATATTCATGAAGAACATATTTCAGTCAGGATTTAGATTCAACCACAGTACTGAAACCGCATTAGTTAGGGTAATTTAATGATCTGTTAAAGGAAAGTGTCTCTTTCCTTGTTCTATTAGATCTTAGTGCAGCACTATGACACTGTAGATCATATTTACTGGAAAGACTAGAAAAACAGTAGGTATTTGAAGGACTCACTCTCTCCTGGTTTCACAATTTGTTCCTGTAAATAACTCCATGCTCGGATACTACAAAAGTTATAGCGTTCCCATGGGTCAGTGTTGGGACCTATATTATTTACTGTTTACATTCTCTACCCGGAATAATATTGATAGACATGGAATTACCTTTCATTGTTTACGCAGATCGACACACCAGTTGTATATATCAGCCAAACCAAACTAAAATCACAGACTTCCCTGTAAGATTGAGGATTTGTATGAACGGACATGTATATATGCGTGCAGAGGGAGAAGTTGACTAAATCTAGTGTTTGCTTTCTCTGTCACCCCCAAACTCAGTGGTAAAAGACTTAAGAATTCAGACCTCTCTTTTGTTGCACACATTAGTGAGATCACAGCATTTTTCAATTGCCATAATATCTCAAAAAATAAGAAATATACTGTGTTATGACACTGAAAAAAATGATCCATGACTTCAATGTTAGATTGTAATGCCCTTTTTTCTGGTTGTTCTGATTAGCTCCTTTAACAAGTTCCAGTTGGTCCCAAAATGCAGCAGCATGAGTACTTTACTAGAACCAGGAAGTTTGATCATAGTAATCCTGTTTCTATCAATCTTTGCGGCTGGCTACCAATTAAAATTTTGTAGTGATTGTAAAATCTTATTACTAACCTATAAAGCACTACATGGCCTGGCTCCACAGTAATTGAGTAATTCAGCAATGTAACACATCACGCTTACTTCTTTCACAACGTGCAGGGTTACTTGTAGTATCTAGGATAAAGAAATTCACTGCAGAGGGAAAAGCGTTCTCATACTTTTGGAACAGCCTTCCAGCCACTGTGTGATTTAAACTCGCTCTTGACCGTGATACAATCTGCATTGTTGACGTTTTATTATGAATGTTTACTTCATATCACGCTTTTTAGACATTTTGTGCATCTCCATATCCGAGATGGCGCTGACAAGCATCCAGAGGATGTCACACACGGCTTCACTGCAAGAACAACACTGCCTGTCCTCATCTGAGGGTGTGGCCCTTAGATTCAATGCAGCAGTTGACAACACTGCCTTTCCTACTCATTTGCCGATCGTACTGTAATCCTCTGGTGACTCTCTCTGTTCACGTCCTCATATCATTACTCAGGACCCATCAGATGGTAATAACTTCCCTCCCCTCCTCCGGTTCCACTGAACACGCATTTCCAACTAATCTGTCCCATTGAGGACACAAAAACCTACAGGTGACTCTTCTTATTGGACTAAATGTCCCAACTCACTCATTCCTTACTCTATATGCTATCGTTTTTTATTCTATGTTTCTTACCTTTATTTAATCTTAAGCCTAGATATTATTCTATTCTAATTTTACGTCGTGTATTTTCTTTACATATATTCTTTAATTCTTACATTTAACATCCAGGCTACCCAAGGAGGTTGGGTCCATATTTGAGTCTTGGTCCTCCCAAAGTTTCTTCCCTGTAACATTTTGGGAGTTTTTCCCTGCCACTGTCACCTCAGGCTCACTCAACTTGGACTTTTAGCCAATATATCTGTAAATCTGCTTTGAGACAATGCTTTGTTGTAAAAAGCGCTATATAAATAAATTTGACTTTACTTGACAATGAGTATTTTAAGGAACAAGTGCAACGTGCCCAAATTAATCCAGTTTTGGGAAAACATACTTACTCAAAACCCAGTACTTAGTGTGTAGTATGTGAACAATATCTTAGTGGGCTAGTAGAGCTCACTAGACAGCATAATCTATCCCAGAATCATATGTTGCAAGGAGCCATGACTCTGCACTTAAATGTTCTAAATGCACACACAATTTTGCTGTACTAGTTTTCATTAACAGTGCAAATGCTGGGTCTGTACACATACAGAATACAAACACACACACACACACACACACACAAAACACCACACACAACACAGTGGTGCTTGAAAGTTTGTGAACCCTTTAGAAATTTTCTATATTTCTGCAGAAATATGACTCCGTACAAATGTATCATCAGATTTTCACACAAGTCCTAAAAGTAGATATAAAGAGAACCCAGTTAAATTTTAAATGAGTCAAAAAATATTAGAGGAACGGACATTTATTTATTGAGGAGAATTATCCATTATAGATATAATATTACAGATTAGTGAGTGGCAAAAGTATGTGAGCCTTTGCTTTCAGTATCTGGTGTTGGACCCCCCCCTGTGCAGCAATAAAACTGTAACTAAACATTTCCTGTAACTGTTTGATCAGTCCCTGCCACCACCCAGCTTGGAGGAATTTTAGCCCATCCTCCGTACGACGAACAGCTTTCAGCTCTGGGATGTTGGTGGGTTTCCTCACGTAACTGCTCACTTTCAGGTCCTTCCACAATACATTCAATTGGATTAAGGTCAAGGACTTTTACTTGGCCATTCCAAAAAAACAGAACTTATTCTCTTCAATCATTTTCTTGGTTAGAACGCGCATCAACAACTCTTTTTTCTGATTTCCTCAGAAATCTCGTGCTTTTCGTGCCATGATACACTTCCACCAAAACATGTGTTGTGAAGAGCAGAGTTTGATAGATCCCTGTTCTTTATAATAAAACAGGGTGCCCCCACTCACACCTGATTGTCATCCCATGATTGGAAAGTACCTACTAATTTCACCTTCAAATTACCGTATTTTCCGGATCATAAAGCGCCCGGGTTATAAGACGGCCGCGATATAGTGATCGCTGCTAACGATCTATTTTCATACATAAAGCGCACCGGTGATAGACGCATGAATGAAACAAACTCCTTAATTCCCTCGGAAGCTCAGTTTGGTCCCTTTATCCTGGCGCAGGGGTCTTCTTGCTTCCTCCAACTTCCGTATCATTGATTCGTTAATGCTGAATTCTCTCGCAGCTGCTCTATGTCCATGTTGTTACTGCGTGACTGATAGCGTTGTGTTTGAAATCCGCTTCGAAATAAATGAATGAATGCACACACCCTAATGCTGAAGCAACTACTGTATTACTCCGCGATGCTGGTGACTACGGTTGCCCGTAAGCTTGTAACTTACCGCGCCCGTGCTAAAACATTGACAGATTTATGAGCGCGTGTACCATCTACAATCGGTTTCTAGGTCAGAATTAATTCATACATTTAGACGCACTCCGCATTTTAAGGCGCACTTGTCGATTTTTTGAGAAAATTAAAGGATTTTAAGTGCGCCTTATGGTCCCAAAAATACGGTAACTGTTAATCCTACAGGTTCACATACTTTTGCCACTCACTAATATGTAATATTGGATCATTTTCCTCAATAAATAAATGACCAAGTATAATATTTTTGTCTCATTTGTTTAACTGGGTTCTCTTTATCTACTTTTAGTACTTGCATGAAAATCTGATGATGTTTTAGGTCATATTTATGCAGAAATATAGAACATTCTAAAGGGTTCACAAACTTAAGCACCAGTGTGTGTATACACACACACACACACAGATATTCATTCATATGACCACAAAATGGGGTTATTACGGCACATTTGGTATTTACCTGTGCAGGTCTTGCAGCTAGTGTGACACTGCTTACAGGTGTGTGAGCTCTGGTAGAATCGGTCAGGGCAGTGCTCCACACACACCCTGGTGCCTTGAATCTCCAGCAAAGGAGGGACACACATACAAGAATCTGGCCCTGGGCCTGAGCACAGATCGCAGGATCGATCACACTTTTCACAGTGCTCGCCTGTTCTGTAGTACCTGATGAAGGAAACAGAGACATTGTACAGGACAGCACATGTGAACCCCATGCTGTCAGATTTTCTAGGGCAGTCTAAGACATTCACTAATCAGAAAGCAGAAAAAAAAAAAGATAAACCCTAAAAGGTTTTATCCAATTTGCAGACCTACATACATTTTTCATTTGTGAGCAAACCATGTAGGTGATTTGGCACACAACCAACATTTTACTAGCTTGTTTAAATCTGTCAGTATGTAATTTCTATTTGTCTACATTTAATAATGAGACGCATTTTCAGTTACGTTTACACACTTCATTGAATCATTTGAATGATGTTTATAATATCACACACGCATTTACCTACAGCTTGAAAGCACTGGATTAGTAAGGTTGGTTTGTTCACAGGAAACGGGGATTAAAGGCTTGTTTAGGCTGTTCCGCATTATCAATTTCTCATTAGAACAAGGTAATCACAAGGCAGGTATGGGTTCTTAATGGCATATTACTTTACAGTACATTTGGCAGACTAAAAAAACTGAAACACTGAAAAAAGACCATTACTGCAAATGCAAGGTTTAACAGAGCTGCAATGGAACGTTGGTCACTGTTACACCTTTATTTGCTGTCCCTAGCTTATTGAGACATCATCCAAATCAACAAACCAGACCAGTTTAACTCCGACCAGGTTTATAGAGGAAATTTGCTATGTTAATACTACAAGACATAAGGTGTGTATTTGCGTTCATGATGATTTTGATCTGCCTTGTAGCAGGAACTTGTTTCACAAGACCATAAAAAGAAAACAGGATGATGATGATGTAACCGTTCAAAGGAAAGGATTCCTTTCAAACATCTTTGTGTGTATAAATCTGCACAAACTTCCTTGTAGGAACCTCTGAAAGTATTAAAAGATTTTTTGTATTAACGTAACTAATTATTAAATTACTAAATAACTAAATAAATTAACCAATTAGTTGAGGTGTAATGATACTGAATTCACTATTCGATATTCTTATGATTATCGATTTTACATTATATAAAAGACTTTTTTTTCCTGAAGTGTAAACAAGGAATAAATGCACATTTTCTTATAGAAGTTTTTAAACAAAAAACTTTAGTCCCCGGCAATTAAAATAATTGTAATAAAATATAAATAACTAGGTGCTATCTTAAATTGAAAAGGAGACCCTGTCATCATGTTCACTTTCACTTTGTCAAGTTTTAGTGTTGTAGTACTAGGGACCGGTCTCGACACTATACACGAGTGGTCTCGGTCTCGTCTCAGTCTCAGGGTGAGGTGGACTCAGAAATTGCTGTTGAGACCAGCCGAGTTAAAGTGTCTGTCTGAGGTAACCTTAACTATATACCATATTTTTCGGACCATAAAGCGCACCGGATTATAAGGCACGATATCAACGATCGGCTGCTAACGGGTATATTTTCATACATAAAGCGCACCGGGTTATAAGGCGCATGAAATGAAACAAAACTCTTAAGTTCCGTCGGAAGCTCAGTTTGGTCTTTA